>WOGO01009025.1:0-10381 GCA_015342085.1 Leptinotarsa defecta
TACATCCTTTGATTTCATCCCATCTCTTTAAAGATTGAGCATGGGTGTAACATTTGACTAGTTCCGCAATTGTCGAAGTCATCAGGCCGTGGGTGCCAGTGGGTCCTAAAATTCTTAGTCCGGCCCTCCGCTAAATCCGGCCCTGACTCGAAGGAATAAATTACATTTTCAATAAGGACTAGATAATAAATAGTTGGCAATATTCAAATTTTTCATATTTTTTATAATGTTCGTTTCTTCAGGTGTCCTTTGTGAATGGTGATGATGCCCCCGTCCCCACCACTACGGACGTTGAAGATGACCCAGAAATGAACAAGACTCGAATATTCACAATTTCTGATGGCAACAGCACCGCGATTCCAGAGGGCACTGTACAAGCTGACGACATAAATTTAGGTGAAACTTTATCACCGGATCCTGCAAGTAACCTTTTTCAAATTTCAAATCTGAAACACAAGATTTTGGGACAGCATGCTCTCAGTATACTACAGAACATATCTCCTATAGTGAAACCGCTCCAAGAGAAACTACAGCGTTTCAAAGATTATGTGAATCATCCAAATAGTCCACATATAACCATTCCCCTCTTCAGACCACTTCAGTTGCTGAACGGCCTCCAGCAGAATGGAAATTATTTTCTATCAGGTGTGTGTGGTTTTGTTCAATGATTATTATAGTATGGGGTCTTTCATTATGCGCTTCCTATCTTTAAATTTAAATAAAACAAAATGTGTGTGAGATACCATCGAAATTTTCTAGTCGTTTGAAAGACTCATTGATGCCATTATGTGTGGAATATAACATCGTTCGAATGCCACAGCTTTTTTGGGAGGAGCACATCCGAGACGTTCAATTTTCCATGACTCTGGCGCATGTATCAGACAGAACTTGACCGATGGCATGGGTTATGTTGGCTTTGAGGACTACTGCGATTTGTGTCTTATTCGCATACACCTGCGACTCAAGAAAACCCCATAAGAAAAATTCTAACGGGGTCAAATCGTACGATCTTGGTGGCTAGTTCTCATCACGTCCATCTGAGATGACCACGACCTCAAATCGTTCGTGCAGAATATCCAATGTGGCATGAGCTGTGTGGCACGTAGCGCTGTCCTGTTGACACCACATGTCGTTGGTGTCCGGATCATCCAATATTCAGGCCAACGCCGTTCGTGGTATTAGCCAGTGGAGTAGTTGTTTTCTGATAGGCGTCAGTCCATTCAACCTACTGTGTAGGTATATCCTCATCGCTGGAGATGATTTTCTGATGAAAATTAGGGTCAGTTACTAACTGCTCCAGAGCCCATTTAGCGAATACTCATCGTTGTCTATATGGTCGTTCAATCTTCAGTTCCTGGGTCACTTAAATTTTGTACGGGTGCAGGCCCACGTGCGAAAGACCGAGTGCTTGTGACTGTCTAGGATTCTTCTGCACACTTTCACAGACAGCGGCGGTGTTTTCGGCATTGATTTTCCAGATTCAGACCACAAACTTTCCAGGATTGGCCTTGAGATTTGTTAATGGTCATGGCGACCATGGAAGTCTTTTAAACTCTAACGGCATATCGGCTGGGATGATCGGGATCCTCGGAATGAGAACTTCCTCAGCTTCGAGTTTTCCTTTGAATACCGTCGCGTAAATCACATTGTTCATCAATTTACTTACCACCAAACGTGTACCGTTGCAAAGTTTTGGTAGGTTTATGTTTCGAAGCCTGATTACTACGGAGCCAACCTTCAGGAGTAAATTGTGCGGTGGTAAGCCAGGTACATCCAAGGAGCTTAAAAATTCAATTGGATAGTTGGTGGCTTCATCTTAATTTGTTACACAGTCAATTGATTTGAATGAATTCATTGTTCCAATGATATCATTCTGATTTATGTAGTTTAGGTCATCTACATATTTATTCTTAGTCGCTAAAATTGCTCGCTCACTCAACCATTCATTATTTTTGTAGTTAGTAATCATGTTTGGAAATACTTTGATGACAAGTTCGTCTTTCGATGAGACAAAGTTACAGACATTCTCAGGAAATGAAATCAATTCGCTCGATTCGTCGACCGGTACTCGACCATTACCGATAGTCAGCAATTGCTCAGAGAAATTTTCATCAGATGTATCATTAAGCAATATTGTCGGCTGAAGTTTCTTCACATAGCGCCATAGATTCGACGATTTGAGGCAAGCGTTTATTTCGTCGGCAGCCATTGATCTTGGAATTACTGGCAGTGTTTGGCGGAAATCGACAGACAGTAAAATCATTGCACCTCCAAAACATCTCGAGTCATTGCGTAGATCTTTCAATGTTCGGTTAAGTGCTTCTAATGCACGTTTGTGCGCCATTGTGCATTCGTCCCATATGATCACTTTCGATGCTGATAAAACTTTGGCCATTGCGGAGTTTTTTGAATGATCCGTATGGCATCCTTCTAACAATGTGGCTGGTATCTCAGAAGAAGCAACTGCAAGCGAAATGTTGGATCTCGCACGAACTGTAGCTGAAACTAATGACATCAGGAATGTCTTATCAGTTACACCAAGGGCATCCAGGAAATATAAACCACCAGCATTTTCATCATCAATTGCCTTTATTAACCATTGACAAAATTACGTTTAGCTGTCATTTACCTTTTTTGTTATTCCATGTCAGATGCGTTTTTGCTATCCGCGGTCGAACGAGATAAAAAGTATCCTATGTCTCTCTCCTTGTTCTAAGCTATCTCTCCACCAATTTTCAGCCAAATCGGTTCATCCGTTCTTGAGTTATAAATGGTTTAACCAATACCACTTTCTTTTATATATATATAGATTTGGACCAAATATGAGATACTGTGAAAGCCATATAAAAAACCATCAAAAAGTATAGTTATTGGGTCTTTCATTAGGCGATTCCTATCTTCAAATTTGAAACAACCTTCAGTTCCTAAGTTAGTTTGCCAGAGTTCGCCAAGTTGTTTTTTGCGTAACGTCAAGTTCTTGCAAGCGACGTAAAATCGACTGCCTCGTAATCTCCTGCACACTCTCACAGAAAACGGCTATGAGAATAGCCTCTCGGTAGGATTATGGCGACTGTAAAATGGGCAGAGCCCGATCAGAACAGATGCTCATATCAGGTGATGCTTTTATCAGGTAATTCAGGTATATTTAATACTACATTTGAACTTTTCAAAATCTCATATGAAGGTTAAAATTTGTCTGTTTGGAATGGGACCTTTGTATATAAATATCCATTGAGATACGGAGCAACAGAAACACATGACATTAAAACTGACAAAACTTTTGGAATAACCAAATATAATCGAAAAACTTCAAATACGACAGACAGAGTAATTTTATAACCGACGCCCTTTCCATTGGTTAACCTTTGTTAATTCTAAATATACGATAAGAATAATTAATTTTTCGTTGAACTCAGTAATGATTGGAATACTTTATACTAATGAGTAGATACGTTTTTTTGAGTCGTATTCAAAGAAATACGAGTAATGTTGGAGAAGAAAGAGCAATTTACTTCAACATAGGGATGTGTTGTTCTTGATAATATTATATTGTTTGGAATACTTTTGAGTTACGGTTTTTGTGACCTCTATCGAAAAGAATCACAATAATTGGGTTAAATAACTGAGATAAACATGTACAAATAAAATAGTATATTACAATTTGATATGATACGTAATCCTATTCATGAATCAAACTTTAAAATTGCTCATATCCCACTTTGGAAACCAGAAAAGTCTAATTTATTTATTTATTCATTCATTTATTTATTTGTTTTATACACTGTCCTAAAGGTTACGCTCAACTACAGAACAAGGATATAAGTGAAATCACAATAGAATACAGTCACAATAAGTTATAAGATGCAAACAATACATATAGAATTAGCTGAAGTAAAAAGACCTAATCTCAGAGATGAAACAGTAAGAAATGTCAAGCTGACAACTTGCAACAGAATTGCATTTGACACACATGTTATGCAGAGGTGAACATTTTAGAATATTTGTACGTGGTTTTGGCAGATAAAAAGGATTAACCTCTCTAGAGGTTCGACTAGATCAATTGAAATTGAATTTTTGCAGAAAATGCGGGTTAATAATTGAATTATTAATCAGTTCAAGAAGAAAAATCGTATAGTGACAATCACGACGGCAACTCACGCTATACATAGCTTGCCTAGCTAACAATGCATCATGGGGAAATTCAATTGGTAGATAGATATTGTCTGATCTATAGGAGAGAAGTTTTAGGAAACGATGCTATATTGATTCAATTTTCTCTGTGCAATAAATCCATACATTCTCTTCACAGCAGACAGAGTGGTAAGAAAGAAAGTGTGTGTCGAAGGTAACACCTAGATCGGTGAATGTGAGAGGCCGTTGAAGTGGAATATCGTTTATTGAATATTGAAACGAAAATGGACGACTTTTTAGTGTGTACTTCATTGTGAAAACACCATGGCTCAACACGTTTCAGATTGAGGGAGAGTTGAAGACAGTCATCGATGCCATTGATCTCACAATATAATTTCAGAGGTCATCCGCGTGTATCAAACAGTTGATGTCAATGACCTCAACTATGTCATTTATGAAGGTGTTGAAGAGGAATGGACGTAGGTTGCTTCCTTGTGGAACACCAGAGGTAGCTGCATATTTCACAGATTTGAAGCCATTGAATATAACATACTGACACCTGTCAGTGGAGTGTGATACAAAAAGTTGGATTAGGGTCGAAGAAAAGCCCCACCTATACAATTCTATGATCCACTTCCTGTATTGATTATATGAGATTGTTTAGGCCTCTTCCAGGGCCGTGGCTCAACTAGAAGTTGAGCAAATACCCACAGAACAAGTCTAGGTTTTTTTTAATTGAGATAACAGTAACTCAAGAACTGGTCGATACAAAAAATTGAACATTATATAGGGCCCTCCATCAGGAACAAATTAGTACGGACGGACAACTTACCCATTTTATGGTCGTCATAATAGGTGGCTAATTAACAACCTCTTTTGGCCGGAATTGGAGGATATGGACCCCAACGACACGTGGTTTCATTAAAGGACGGACTATGTGTCACACAGCTCATTGAATATTTTGCACGGGCATGGTTATCTCACGAGGAGGTAGCCACCGAGACCGTGCGATTTAACTCCGTTAGACTGTTTTTTCGTGGGATTTTGTTTGAGTCACTGGTGTAAGCGAATGAGCCACAACCACAAAGGTCCACAAATCCATCATAACCCATGCCATCGGTCAAATCCAGTTTGATTTATATGCCAGAGTCATGGAAAATTGGACTTTTCAGATGCGCTCTACCCAGAAAAGCCATGGCGGACATAATGGCATCAAAGGGTCTTTCAAACGAATGAAAAATTTTGATTTTGTCTCACACACACTTTCTTTCATTTGAATTTCAATACAGAAAGCGCTTTCTTGAGAGCTATATAAAATGTACAGCTGTGCCATGTTTTATCGAAATCTGAGAAGTATGAGAGTATGTTTTTATCTTGAATTATAAATAATTATATACTTAATTAGTAGAAAAACACAAATATTAATAATCTTGGAGAGAATCAGTTCTTTCAACTCATTTAATGAAAGTGAAATATATTTTCCTTTATATACACTGCACACATTCCTGTAATTTTTGCTTCCACCATTGACGATACCAACCACCATTATCAATCAATTCAGACAAATATGATAGTGAATGTTGCCGCTGTTGAGCAGTTTTATACAATTTCCAGTTTCAAATCATGCAAACAATTAATTGGGCTTGTTTCATGATTTTTGGTTTATAGTTCACTTGATGGAAATTTTAAAATAAAAAATAGTGCACTTAGTTTCATCTCTTTAAGTACAGTAGTTTTACCGTAATTAATTATTAAAAATCGAATGTGATAGGGTGGTGACGTCACGGCCCTATTCCCGCTTCTTGTTCGATTGACCAATAGGAACAATAGAAATAATCAATATTGCCAAATCGTAAAATTTACGAAGCATATAGTTATCAATTTGATTATGGAAGTGTATATGAACCCGTTAACGTTTCAATTGATGAAAAATTACCCTTATGGAATAAAATGTGCACGAAAAATCATGTTTGCAAATGAGTTCTATATCTGAAATCAGTACATAAAGTCGATAGATCACAAAATATTTACCTAAACTATGAGTTTATGTATTATTTGATAATATACAGTTATGAAACTGAAAAAATATAGCAAACTGGATTGAAGAATCATTCCAAATATTCAATTTATTCTACAATCCTCAATATTTACAACTGCAATTTATTATAAAAAAAAACAATTCCTACATACATACCTCTTTCTAATGAAGCTATTGAATTCAAGTGTTATAGGCTCGCTTGGGTAATCTGTTGAATCTTCCAAAATTTGAGAGGAAGGTTGAATGAGGTCAGGTATAGACAGAATTGATTGTATTCGAACTGATCCTTCTGACGTGATAATATCATTAATCATATGATAAAACAAACTAAAATCGATGAAAAAATGAATTGTACCTACGCGAGCTGTCAGCTAAGACACTCAATGCTGTAAAAACAAGCAGAATACATCCGATATGACATACATTTTCAATGCCGAATAAACAAATGAATTGTAATATTGGTACTCGAACGATCAATTAAAATTCATTAATTTTGTTTAAGAATAAAGCCAGCATACAACTAAATATACAATAATCAGATCGCTTGAATCCACGAATTGAGTATAAAAATGGACAATAATATATGCTTTGACTGATATATTACATGTTATATCTAAATATAATTCTATACAGAATTAAACGAGCTGTATTTACAAATATTTTTCAAATGCTCATGAATCCTAATAAAATAAATGAATTATGTATTCATGCTACCCACCAAAAAATAAGATATTCAACGTTACTGGTATATTAACCATATTGTCACCCAGTCAGCCAGCGCCCTCTGTAGTGTATGCGACAATGTGATCTTTCTAATGTCAATGGTTTCCACAAACTTCGTATTTTTGTTAAAATAATTTCAAAATGTTGAGCCTAGTTTTGTTGAAGCTGACTCCCAACAACTTACCAAGGGTCGATTTTGAAATGATCGATGAATTTTACTTGAAACATATGCAATACTTTGGTACCGAAATGAAAAATGAAAAATTGAAACAGTACATGGTATATTAAGTAGGTCCCTTCAATACTAACTTCTTTATTACTAACTTGTTGTTCGTAGTGATAATACCAGTAGTACTATTTTATTCATCATGATTAAAACGCCGTTGTATTGACCAAACAATTCCATTTTCATTCTTTTGACTCCAAGTAACCTTCCTATAACTTTAGATCAGGAGCGAGAGCTTCTCAACTCTCCAACTCCTGATCCAATAATTAAACCTGAGAAGAGGTTTGGTGATACACCCAGAAAACGACTGATTCGTCTCCTTAAGATCGGAGTACCTTGTGAAACCGCCTTGCACCAAATGATGGGTTTCAAGCAACATTTTGGTTTTGTGCAGGTATTATTCCGCCCTAAAACCTGGCAACCGTCTCAGTAAGGAACTACTCAACTGAGTCATTCTAATGTACCCGTTAGAGTAAATAAAGTGGAGCCGAATGAAAATACACCTATGAAGGGAGTTCAATCAAACCTCCACCCAAACATAGGGGTAATCCAGCGGCTCACACCTATCCCAAGGCGGGGAAACCAGTTGGTTTTCAGAAGACGAAGACTACTTATTCCTCGATCCTGGAAGAGGAGGGTGGAGATGTCCTTAAGGATCCGCCATCTTTCCCCTCCTAGGGTCGAGGAATTCTGAGTTTGCGAACTTACAACATGCCAAGGTCGCTACATACGTCTTTGGTAAAAACTTCAGGGGCGAAATAATCGTCCTTGCTTTCCTGCAGGCCAAATAACCGGACTGAGCAATATTTCTCGTGAGGTGATAGCGTACCGCGAGGTGGAACCCAGAGCATATCTGGTCATCAGTAAAGAAATTAATTATTTTTTTGCTTACAGGCTTCTGCACCCAAGACGTGGTAGCCATCCAAATTTCCCTACCGGGCAGGAAGGGTAGGACGCCTGCTTTCCGGGAGATTCGGATACCGAACTTCCTCTAGCTGTAAGACGACTTATCGACTACAGCAAAAGGAACAAACTCCAAATCGTAATGGGATGTGATGCCAATTCACACCCTACTGCTTGGGATAGCACGAATAAACCATAGACGTGAGTTACTCTTTGATTATTTACTAGGAAAAGTGTTGTCTGTGACTGATGAGGGCTCGGAACCAACTTTTGTCCCTAGTAATATGCAAGAGGTATTAGACTCAACCATCAGCTCACATTCTCTGAGCAACAAGATACACCATTGGACTGTATCCATTGAACTTTCTTGTTCAGACCGTAGATATATTCTTTCCATAATTGGAACAACAATATTGATAACAACAGATCTCTTGTCTTCGAGGGCGCTAAGCGCACAAAAAGAATGATTGGGAGGTCATCAAGAAGTTCATCACTGCACCGGCAGTTGAATGGGCTATCAAATCGTTTCAGCCCTTCAAATCTCTTGGAGAGGGTGGTTTATTTCCAGCTCTTCTTCATAACGCACTGAAAATTATTTTACCTATTGTCATAAAATGGTATAGAGCTAGTCTGCGTGGTTAGTTGGTTGACTGAAGGGGATCTGAAAGACCCACACCATAAATCGGTACGACCAATCAGCCTTACATACTTCCTATTGAAAGGACTTGAGAGGATAATGAAACGGACACATAATGAGGGTGGCATCATATGTAGCCTCCCTGAACAACCACCAAACAACCAAAAATATTGTAGAGAAAATTTCTTAATCCTTTGACAACAAGGAGATTGCGGTTGCTGTATTTATCAATATTGAAGGAGCATTTGACAATCCACTACCTATATCTAAAGGATCATCTCTGGCAAGGAAAGGCATAAATTCGACCATAATTGGGTGGATCTATGTCATGCTGGTAAATAGAACTGCAACTACGATTCTTCGAGGCGAGGCCATTAGGTTCAGAGTCACCAAAAGCTGCCCTCGAGGTAAGGTACTATCTCCCCTCCTCTGGTCGCTCCTGATGGTTCATCTACTTAATGTCCTCGACAGAAGAAAAGTAAATCTGCAAGCTTATGCAGATGACCTTGTCATTTTGGCAAGGTCCTTGTCGGAAAGAGTAGCTGGTAATATCCTCCAAAGCGCGATGGATGTTGTTCACAGCTGGTTAACTTTAGAGAATTCACAAGAAGTTGGTGAAAAACTTGGACGAAAAGCTTCCGGTTACATTGTGACACAATATTGATGGATGTGCCGTCCCAATAGAACGCAGAACATTTACTATTCCCATGAATAATAACAAAACCATAAACGCAAAACGAATTCATTTTCTTTCAGTATCAGGGTGTGCCATGACAATTCGTGAACCTCAGGGTGGAACCCTCATTGAAATTGTATTCGAATATCAAAGGACTCATTTCCTACCATTACTTTATGTTGATATATCACGAGTTACCAGTATTGAAGGACTGGGCATAATTCCAAAAGACAATGATAATAGATTTCATCATGGTTGTCGTTGAGCACAGTATCAAAAATGAGAAGAACGATTCTCGATTTCATAAATGACAGGAAAAAGTTGTCCTTAAGCTAATACAAGCTAATAAACGTGATGTAATCCTTCTCGACCATCAGAGCAAGACTATATTTGTCGTGGAGTTTTCAGTTCCTGGCCAGACGAATATCGTCCGAAAAGAGAAGGAAAAACGGATAAAATATTCTCTTCGAACTCCGCAGACTCTATCCAGACCACTCTGTCAAGATGGTTGTTCTGATTATTGGAGTCCTTCGAATCTCAAAATCATACCGGCCTGCGGCACTAAGGCAGAAATCTTAGCAGGACAAATGCAGAAGGCTGTCATTCTTGGCTCACTGCGCTTGCTCAGGGTACATGATTCTCGGACCCAATGATCACTTACCTCACAGTGTGGGGAGTGGTCGTTGGTTGATAAATAATAATAATAATAACTCATCTTGATGTTATGCGCCGATTGCGAGAAGCAATACGGAGAAAACGTCCGGTGTCGTTGAAAAAGAATTTATGGCTTTTGCACTACGATGATGCACCTGCTCACTCGTCATTGCTGGTTCGTTATTTTGTTGGCCAAAAACAACACCGTAATCTTGCCTCAGTAATCGTATTCACCAAATTTGGCCCCATGCGACTTTTTCTGTTCCCAACATTAAAGGCTTATTGCACAAATAACATCGTCAACGTATTTCTTTTAAAAAGGAATTTCAAAACTCAGTTTAGGAAATAGTTTTCGAAAAGATCAGTAGTTGTTTACAGCTGATTCTCGGCCTC
>WOGO01009026.1:0-10380 GCA_015342085.1 Leptinotarsa defecta
TTGAGGATATGCTACGTCTAAAAAACGTCTTGCTAACACACTCAAATGAGTAGGAGCTCCATCGTGCATGAACCAAGAGTGATTTCGGAGACCAATGGGAACATCTTCCATAAGTTCGGGAAGCTCGTGTTCCAAAAAATATAGGTAAGCATCTCCATTCAAACGTAAGGGGAGAAAATAGAGCCCAATCAAATAATTCCCAACTATGCCTACCCATACATTAAAAGAGAATCTGTCTTGGAAATGAGTTTGCGTTATCGCATGTGGATTATCTTCCGCCCAGATGTGGTTGTTATGGAAGTTCATGATATCATTTCTTGAAAAATTAGCCTCATCTGTGAAGAGGTTTTTTGATAAAATTTGCGGATGTTGTTCGACTTTTCTTTGAAGCCATTGAGCAAATTCGATACGTGGTTGGATATCACGTAGCGTAAGTGCCTGAACACGTTGAATATGATGAGGATATAATTGCTGTTCCTTTATAATTATGTAAACTGTCATTTGACTCACATTCAGAGTCTGACTAATTTTTCTTGTACTTGTCTCTGTCTAATGTCTTCGAGAACCACCTCCTCCAATTCTAAAGTTCTTGTAGTCCGTGGCCGTCCTACTGCAGAATTTGTTTCAAAGCTTCCAGATTCGGAAAGTCGCTGGGAAAGATTCGCAAATGTCGCTGCACAGTCACGCGTTGGGGATACCTTTCCTGATAAACGCGTCAGGCCTCGTTTGAATTTCCGTCAGCCAAGCCATATGCTAAAACCATATCAGCCATTTCACCATTCGTAAAGTCGGGCATGGTATCAAAAAATCACTTTATGAACTCCGAACTGTAAATTTGTGAATTAATAATTAAAAATGTAACAGCGAACTTCTATTTTTATAAACAAACTTTCATAGCTTACTCGATTTAATTAACTTAATTCACAAGCGGAGAGTGATATAAATTATTGAAATCAAATTTGGCTATAAAGTAATATGCATCGATACAGAAAATTGTAAATATCTCGAAAACGATCGCCTCCAGCATTATTGAGGAGGTGTACCTTTTTTACTTGAAAAAGGTGTGGAAATTGGGTTTTTTCATGAAAAGTACCAAAAGTTCACAATCAAAAAAGTTGGGGTAATTTGAAATAAATAATGACAGCGTACGCAGCACCCTCTAGATGTTACATGAAAAAAACCCCAGGTACCGAATTTTGTGCAAATAACTTATTTTTTGCAAGAGTTGTTTTCAAAAAACGAACAAAAAAATTTTATTTCGACACCCTGTATCTCCGAAACGAACCATTTTCGGACACAAGTTCATGTAGACTTTTTTTCTTTAACTTATGTTACACCCTGTATATCGTAATCGGTGCAACTCGAAAGCGATCGGGAATTCGCTGGAATTCCATCAAAACGCGGGGAAAACTAAAACAATCGCGAAACGTCGGCCGTGGTAGGCGCGTGACACTTAATTCGCGATGATCAGCGGCGTCCATGTTTTTTTCATGGGATGATTCACAACACTACTCCCTTCCCTGAGGTTCTTTATCCCAAACAACATTCCAAAAAAAAAACATCACGACCCATATACGGACTCAGCCTCTCTATGTGGACAGCTTTAAACTTGCTTCTGGGTGACAATTGGTTTCTGCTCACCAGATTGGTGACCAAATAAGTTCGACTCTGATCCATGTGTCACTATTTGGAGTACTCCGTGTCTGGCAATGACATCGCAACTTTACTGTCACACGCTCCATGCCCAAAATTTCCATAGGAATTACATAACATCAACTTCTTCAATAGTGATTCCACGATTCTCCATAACTATTTTTTTCACTTTCTCTACAATATCGTCGGTTGTTGATGTTCTGGTGCGTTCAAGGCTAGCGTCGTCTTTCACATCTTCTCGACCTTTTGTCGGGCATGTAGTAGTCGTAAGCATTTTTATAACTCCTGATATAATCACCGTATGCCACTGTCGACATTCCAAGTGTTTTTGAACACTTGATTTCATTTTTACACAACATTTGATGCAATATCTTTGATCCATTTTGTGCCATAGCAGAAAGTCGCCATACACGCCAACAAACTAAACATGCTAAACAGCTGTACTATGGTATGCTGGTACGAAAGTACCAACATGAAACATTTCAAAAGAAAAAACGCTAATCGAACTTACGGAGCCAGCGAAATTTTTTGAACAGCCCACAATGTGTCGATTCCATAGATGATGTCTTCGTGACGGAATATGCTATTGCCTTCACTTCTCCAGCTCATACTTTGAAAATAATTGGATCCAGCAATACATTGGTGGTTCCTTTTTGAACCACTAATGAGATCTGGCTTGTCGAAACTCAGCTGTCTGGTGTTGGATCACGAATAGTTTATTTTGTGCCCTGATTTCAGCTGGATACTTTGCAGTGTAAGCTGAAGTAAAAAACAGAGAACAAATCTTGAATGACCCATAAATAGTCATCTCTCGGAAAAATTAGTCAAGTCATCACCCGAAGACGATTGTGGATACTAACAATCAAAACGTCGTGAAGTGACTGGGCTTGAAATCTCTTAAATTTAATTTTTATTATCATTTTTTGTTCAATTGTTCTATTTTTACTTGTATTTTATTTCACTATAATTTCATTTCAGTTTTTTTTGCCTAATATAATTGTTATTTTTAGCTATTTAGTTTTAACTCTTCCTTTTTTATCAGTTCTTTCAGGGATTTCAGATCATTTTATATAATATCAGACAATGGAAGTTCGAACTAATGAAATTTGTTTTTGGAGGTGTTCAAACATAGTCTAGGAAATTGAAGTTCCGTATCATGAATTTTTCTCCCACGCCAATTTTATACCGCATCACTCTATGGCAATCTCCCAGAATAGGATAAGTAAATTAATATGGCTCTCAAGTATAGATTCTCGCTGATTTTTCTTTGCCACTAAATCCGCATCTGTCACTCAAACGCGAAAGCTCATGACATCTTAATCAAATTTCTTGCTACCCCAGTTAGCATATGAAAGGGCAAATCAACATAATAACTACGTCATATATTGGATTTCGCGGTAACTATCAAGCTGTTGAGATTCCATGAATATTTTGATTTATGCGAGGGAGAACTGTGAGAATCATAAAGTACAAAACTGAATGTTTTATAGATGAAATGGAATTTGCTTCCATATCTGAGTATGGTGAGCTATTTGAAAATTCGAAAATTTGGTTTCTGTGAGCTTTATGAAGAGTGCAGAACGTGTTAGTGTATATATGGCATAAAAAATACAACTGTTGTATACACTGTTGTATGAGTCCTCCATGATGCAATTTACTCCTATCCATAGAAGAGAATATACACATCTCCACTCAAGAGATTTTGCTGAAATTGATGTATTGATACTACAGAATGGTTTTCTATGTAATGTGTTATGATGTCCTCTGTAAGTGGTATGTATATACAATCGATCACTTCAAAAACACTTCACTAACTTTCTTCGGAAGCTTCTGATAATTCCTCTTCCATATTCTTTGTTTCACTATCACTGTCATTTGAATCAATAAGGAATTCATTTCCACCATTAATATGGAAGTGTCTAATCTCCATATAGTTATTTTCAACTAAAATTACTCCTTTAATCCTTTTCTACCAGTCTCCTTCGGTAATATTAGATACTTCTTCTTTAATTAGCTCTATTACCTTCTTATCAAATTTTCTTAGCAGGCATGTAATACGTACACATTCTCGAACCATCAGTCCACACTGCCGTAACTGTATTGTGAGTTGCATACAAGTTTCGTCCAAATAGAAAATTTGCCGTTGTTCCTGTCTATATTTAGTTATTTGTTCGAAATCATACTTGAGATGTAGACTTTTATATACATTGAAACATACTCTTTGTGTTTCAATATTTAAATTCATCCGAATCTTATTCAATGGTATCTCTTTTTCGCATTATTCATCATCGACCGATTGGTATATTTTTTTGACAGGTATGTATATATTAGAAACGAAAATTCGTGGTTTCAAAAAGAATTTTCTGTCATGTATAGCTATGAACGGGAGCAACAACGGCACTCCTAGAGGAGAGCGATGTATAGGATGAAAGCACACCTGTTTTTGACGATGAATCGGATAATGAAGATATTGATGACATACAAATGGATGATGTAGAAGTTCATGACACAGACAGCGAGCAAGACATTTTTGAGGGCGAAAATGAAGATACAGAAACTGTCTCCACCTGTCAAAATGAACGCACCCGTTTTCGCTATAAAGGTCAAGGTAAGTAATCACAGTATGAAATATCGGACTCCTAAAAAATGAACTTATCCGTAGGAAAAAAAGACAACACCTATTGGAAAAAACATCCACCCACCACAAAAGGAGTCCGCACGAGGCGAGAAAATTTTATCAGAAAGCTGCCATCGCCAACCGCAGAAACTGAGAATTTGAAGTCGCCAGGTGACGTATAGTCATATTTTCTGAATGAAGAAATAATTAATATCATAGTTACCTCAACTAACCATTATATCACGTCAGTCGCAAACAATTTCAGTAGAGAGCGGGATGCACATACTACGGACGAGACAGAAATTAGAGCATTATTTGGGCTTCTTTATTTAGCTGGAATTTGCCATGGGAATCGTATAAATCGTGAAGATCTTTGGAGACGAGATGGATATGGGTTAGACCGCTTCTATTTATGTATGAACGACGATTCAAATTTTTACTGCGTTGTATTAGAATTGATGATAAAGCTACACAACTAGAACGAATGAGTCTTGATAAATTGGCTCCTATTCGAGATGTTTTTGAAATTTTTGTAAATAATTGCAAAGCAGGATATTGCTTATCAGAATTTCTCACCATTGGTGAACAACTCCCAGCTTTCAGAGGAAAATGTAGTTTTAGACAATATATACGGTCAAAGCCTGCCAAGTATGGTATTAAAATATTTCACCTTTATGATGCAAAGATGTTTTTCACAAGTAATATGGAGGTGTATCTGAGCAAACAGCCTGAGGGTCCGAATAACATCTCATACACAGGAATGGTTGCTGTCATTCGACTAAGTCAACACATTTACCAGTCTGGCCGTAACATTATCACGGATAACTGGTTCACTTCGGTACCTCTAGTAAACTCTTTGCTCCAGGACCATAAGTTAATTTTAATTGGAACTTTGTAAAAAAATAAACCGGAATTGCCAATTGAATTTTCGAAACCGAAAGAACGACCTTTATATAGCTGCATGTTTGGTTTTACCGCCGGAACTACCATTGTGTCTTAGGAAGTGAAGAACATTATCTCGATTTAAAGAAATCTTGCTCTCCTATATCCATGAAGAAATATTTTTTTAAACTGAGAAACATATTCTCTCAAGTTGAATTTGAATAAACGCTTCTTTTGAGAAAAAAAATATTACACCAAGATTGTGCATATATTTCAATAGAAATAATCACATTAGCTCAAGAGAAGTAAGTATGCATTCTCTAGTCTGAGCAAAATTTATTTCGAAGCAAAACTGCTTTAGGTCTTGAAAGAACGATATGTTCACTTGGAACATTGTTTAAATTGTCTCCGTAAGAGAAATTAAATATTTTCCTTTGAAGAGAAGCACTTTTCATTGAAACGCTTCTATTTGTATAAATCAAATAAACTTATTTACTTCATCAAAGATGATTAACCCCTCAGTTTACAACCTCATCCCACTCGACCTGAGGTACTTGGATGAGCCGAGGTCTTCAATGTTGTTGAAGAAAACCCCATGCATCGGTTTATCCTTGTGTCGTGCTGCGGCTTTTATATGGGCATTTTGTTGAACAGGTTTAGGATTACCGCGTTGAGTATCAATAATCAAACCAAGTTCGTCAGCCGCTTGGACAGCTGCCTTAAAAATAAATGCTTCAATCACTACTCTCCCATGATCGTGGATCCGAACACCTAATGAATTCACGGGCTGCATCCGACACCATTCATTCATATAGAACTCAAAAGTCAGCAGCCCATCTATTGTCGATAGGAGTATAACTGTGGAACGAATTATTTGAAAGGCAAACTCCGATGAAGATAAATAATTTGTTGGGTCTTTGAAACGAGTTGTTTCAGCTCTTCCTGAATCCACTTCACTACTCTGAACGATAGGTACATTTCTTGCAGCAACTTTGTTCTTCCTAGACAGTTCCGATGACCTGATCTGTTGTAGTTAGTGTTGGTGATAGCCACAGATACACTTCTTCATTGTACTTACCTCAGACTATGTAGGATGCTTTCGTCTACGAGCTGTACATTATCTTCGTGATTTCTATATTTTTCTCTTTTGAGATAGACTTTTGCACATTTATCTATCCTGAATTCTGAGCCAATATCATGTCTGTCAATCCACCTGCTCCCTCTAAGTCATGAGTTGAAAACTTTGGCCAGATGGTAGTGGATGCGTGGTAAAATTTTCACCAATAAATGTTCAGTTTATCTGGCCTGGAGCAACAAAGAACCCACAATGGATCTTTGAACGTCATCCGGAGTTAGCGAGTTGCGCAGTTCATTGAGCTCGGACTATCAAAGCTCTTTACAGAAAGCTATTTGCGCTGGGACTGACTTATATAGGTTCAGAGTGGTTCGCGAACCAAGTTCTAAACATTTTCTGATTTTCAGAATAATCAAATCCACGAAAACACTGTTTCAGAATCAGACACCGAGAAAACCCGACGAAAGCCCAAAGGCCGTACCTCACTTCAATTAATCCCGGCGATGACTTATTCGAGCAATCGAAACCGCTTTTCTCCCGAAGTAACCTCGTCTTATTCAGTAAACAGTTCGCAATCCATTCCGGAGAGACACACAAAGAGACATAATGAGAAATTTCAACAAGTCTAATTTCCAACGAGACACGTTAATTTCGTGCTCCGTCCTAAACGCAAGAAGCGATTAATTCACTTTTAAAGTTAATTTATTAGTGTACACAGATCTACGAGAGCGCTGCCTAATCACCTTAATTAAAATTTTCAGGCAGGGGCGTATCTGTGGCGGTCATACGGAGGATGTGAAGAACAAGTATGGTGAACCTGGTGAACCTTTTGGAAAGTTTTTTGAATTCCAAAAATTTCATTTCATTTGTGGTCCAACAATTTCAGTGTTGAGTGAATTACCGATTAATGTTGTGGAACAATCTAAGTCGCGCGAGATTTGGCATTACAGATCAGCTGAATAGGAAGATATTCAAGACCATTTCCAAAAATTCCCCTGTCTAGATGTTTGTTTCACTTCTCGTATTTAACAGCTCAAAAAATTTTTTTTTTCTAATCAATCAGAATTGTAATAGTAGGTACAATATACTTCAGCTATGTACATTTAGCTATAAGGTTATGCTTTTAGAGAAAAATGTAGATTCAAAACATTAATTTAGGTAGGGGCTTTGAAACTTCTACAAAATAAATAAATGAAATATTGTGTTTTAGATGCCTCAGACGGAAATGGCATGGACAATAGTATCACAGAAATATTTTGAGGATTGGAACTTTCCAAGCTGTCTCGGATCAATCGACGGAAAACATGTGGTTCTATAGTCACCATTCAATAGAGGTTCGGAATTTATCAGTTACGAATGCACTTTTAGTATTGTCTTGATGGCATTAGTAGATGCTAATTATTGTTTTTCCTACGTTGACGTTGGCTGACAAGGACGAATAAGCGATGGAGGGGTTTTTCGGAATACTTGTTCCAGAAGCTACCAAATAATGAATTGAATATTCCTTTGCCCAAAGCTATTTTTCCAGAAGAAGCAGATCTGCCATATGTTATTGTGGCTGATGATGCCTTTGCTTTAAGTGGCCATATTATGAAACCATATCCAGGTACCCACTTGAAAAATAGTAAAGAAAGACATTTCAACTATCGACTATCACATGCCCGGCGAGTAGTAGAAAATGCATTTGGAATACTGGCGGCAGTATTCCGAGTACTAAGAAAACCAATGCTACTCCAACCAGATAAAGCTTCCGCTGTTGTTTCGACCTGTACATTATTACATAACTTTTTAAGAAAAAAAAATCGTCGTCATCAAACTACACACCTCCAGGTTCCCTCGATAGTGAACAAGAAGGGGATGTAGTTCCAGGAACATGGCGACAGAAAACCTCATTACTGATAATCCAAAAAATTCCAAGAAAACCTGCACTTCAAGCAAAAAACTATAGAGATGCATTTGCTGAGTACTTTGCCACAATCGGAAAATTGCCATGGCAGGATGCATATTTTTAACAATTTATAACTGTGTTGTAGTAGCAAATGAACTATAAGTGGGGGCATTAACGAAAAGCAGTATATAAATATTTTAATGGAAATTGCTAATTACAAAATAATTTTCATTCAGTTTCTTTAAAACAACGTAAAAAAGCAGAATTTAATTGAAAATTCTAATTTACTTACATCTGTATCAGTTGTTTTTTTGGGATATAGACTAGCTGCAAGAAATTTGCCATCTTTTCATAAGCATGCCAGTTAGGCTTATAGATATCATCAACACCAGCATCTGATTTCATACTGACCTTTACCTTGCTCAGTTGCTGGCGGAATATGGCCATCAACGAATCTTCTCTCTTTTTCAGTTCATTCATTGAAAAATCTGCACTAAAGCAATATTCAATGTTTTTTCACGCATCGTGAATTAAATTTCAATTTTTGTGGTTTGAATTTTTCGGATTCCAAAGTATGTCCTCTTTTTTGGTAAAGATCCAAAAATTCATTCAGTAGTTCGTTGTTCCACTCCATTACTACCTACTCACTCAAGCACAAGTTGATTGATTAGACAAAATATCAACAAAGGAGCAACGCAGCGTCTGCGAGCTGTCACGGAACTCACTTCGCCGAACTTCGCGTCCTTTGATTCGGGCTATTTTACCGACAATCAGTGGGAAAAACTATGTATTACGACGAAGTGCGAAGTTTGGCCGAAGTGACCTTCCCAGACCATACGCGAAGTGTTGGACATAGCGAAACTTCGCCGAAGTGCTTAGCGTAATAATAAACTTGTGCTTCGGAAGTCACGGAAGTTATTCCATGGTTGCATATATTCCTTTTTCAATGAAACGACCTTCTAACGGCAATCCTTTTTTCAACAAAAATTGCGACCAAGCTGTCGCCTCCAAAAATATCGCCTACCGACAGTGGCACAAAGGCTACAAATTCAGGATAAATGAAAGCAAAGAACTTCACAATCAGAGATTTGGGGATAAACTGCTTGCAAATCCCAACGGGTCTAGATCTATCTGGTCGGTAGCTAAAGCTGTTAATCAGAACTTCACAAAATTCACAATACCACCACTAACACAAGCGGATGGTTCAATTGTAACAACAGCCATAGAAAAAGCAAATCTACTAGCTGAACAGTTTGCTTCCCACTTCAAGTCGCCGCTTTATTGCCGATATGCGACCACAAATGTTGGAAAAAAGTTATCAAAAATTGGACCTCCAGATTAGAGTACGACCGAGCCAGCCGTGGTGGTCATATTTCAATTATAATGCCAGAAGATTATCTCATGCCAATTTACACATTCATTTTTGTTTTATTCCATTTCAAAGTTCTAGACCTCTATAAAAACAGCCTATACAAGTCGATTTGTTCCATATAGTAGTTAGGTTAGGCTAGGTCCAAAGTGAGTGGGTCTATTCGATCCTCCACCGCAACCCGCAAGGGTTTATTGTGGGTCACACCTATTCACCCTTGGCCAAACAAACCCAGCTTCTTAACTCTAAAAACTTGATTCGGTCCCCAGCGGGGCAGGCACAAAGTATGTGCTCGGCTGTTCCATCATTTTCCAAACAGAGCTAAGACACACTGTCTTCCGACAGTTTGAGTCTCTGCATATGATGATTGAAGGACATTTAGACATCGTAGTTCATCCCTACTGTAGTTTGGCAAAGCCCAAAGCGATGCCAATGACAGGTTCTAGTCCGATGAAGCTGCTTGCAGCATCCTCCTTCGCAAGGGAATCCAGACCAGAGACAATCTGTTAAGTCTATGACTATCAACAGTTCGCAATTACTTTCAATATCTAACGGCGGTGTCGAGGCTAACGATCAAGTCTATCATACCAACGACCTGTATTCAATTCTCCAATAAAAACTTTTTTTTATGACGTCATGAAACAAACAATGTGGGCTGACGTAAGCGCGCCATGTGGCTGGGTGGTCTGTCTCGTTGACTGGTTATCTGTTTGAATCATTTATGTCCACAAAAATTTCAAATCTTCCGTCACAATGTTCTGAGACGCAAAAGCGTGCGCTCTGATTAGATGGCGAGCTGCGTGATAGTTTGAGGACACTCTGATTGGTTCCCTGCTGGGTGACAGGACACAACGTGACAATTTGGTTGACTGGGTGGTCTGTCTACCTTGCGAGTT
>WOGO01009027.1:0-10380 GCA_015342085.1 Leptinotarsa defecta
AGTGAACAGCCATCCCTTAACTTATGTGTCTTCTGATCATCAAGATGCGGAAGCTTTGACACCCAACCACTTCCTTATTGGAAACTCCAATGAAGTGAATCCATTAATCCGCTGGGTATTTCTGCTTATACAAATTCACATCTCAGAAAACAATGGCGAGTGGCACAAAGATATGCGGACCTTTCTTGGAAACGGTGGATACGGGAATGTCTACCCTCGCTGATGAAGAGAAGCGAGTGACAATGGGGAAGCAAACTGTCAATTTGTTGTACATAGAGAGCGCTAAGTGTTTGTCATGAAAAGATACATTGGTTATATGGGAACATTTGTGATTTTTCGTTTTTATTCAGAGAAATGTGTCGTTGAGCTTCTTTCGGGTGCAAAGAAATGGGAGTTTATAAGTTTCCTGAAGATACTGTAATGAGAAGAAAATGGGAAAAATCCTTGATGATAGTGAAGTTCAAATGTACTGATCATTCTAGGTTATGTGGTGAACATTTCAAAGATTCTGCTTTTGAGACTACTTCAAAGACAACTGGTAAGTAGCATTTATTCTACTTACTTATATGTGATATTAATTTGATAAAATTTTATAGGATTTTCACTCCAAAGAAAATTTTTTGAAAAATCAGCTGTACCTTCCATATTTCGCTGTACTTCAAATTCTATCAGTCCACGGATGTTGAGATTAGAAAAAAGGAATGGAAACGTGATTTGAAGCCAGCTAGTAGTGGATCATCTGAAATTTTCGAAGATAAAGATAACCAGCTTCCTCTCAATGGTAAGTATCTAATGAATTAATTTATTATATTGGCTGCTCAACCACTACTATATTCCATTTGATTTTCAGATATAAATTATCTAGATCTCCAACAAGAAATTGTCTCAGAAGTTACTTTTCACCCCGAGGAAGATAATGAAGATAATCCTGATAAAGAAAGCCACCTAATCAGCCAGTCCACACAAATACCAACTTTATTCAGATTATTGTCCAACGATAAATTTCTAATGAACAAAAAATCTATTCTTCATTATACAGGTCTCTCGTGAGGGATATTCTCGAAATTAAAATGTCTATCATAAGCCTCTGAAAACAAAATTGAACCTTAAAACTTGCATGTTTTTGAGGTTAGAATAATGTTCATTGATTATTAGTGAAAAAAACACAAAATATGTGTTTTTATTTCATTAATATATTTCTTGAGAGCAAATTAGATGCAAAAAACTGTCTTTATAATGAGAGAGTTGTTCAAATATGCAAATATGCACTAGATCAGCTTTCTTCCCTCCTAGGGTTGCACCTCTCTTCTGCAACCCCTCCTTCGACTGATCGATACGCCATGTAGAATACATCTTGAATTGCAAGCAATTTGAATAAAAAACACTCAAATAAATCAATAAATAACGGTGGAAATTTTGACAGCTAATGACCAATGTGACAAACACTCAGCGCACTCTGCCGGATGAGTTTCCCGTAATCATCCCCATTCAATAGCAGGGATGTTGCAGAAGAAGACATCGTCATTATTACGGATGGTAGTTTTCCCAGAAACTCATGGTCAAAAGGTCAT
Source organism: Leptinotarsa defecta (assembly GCA_015342085.1). NCBI lineage: Eukaryota > Metazoa > Arthropoda > Insecta > Coleoptera > Chrysomelidae > Leptinotarsa > Leptinotarsa defecta. The sequence continues at coordinate 1,572 of WOGO01009027.1, forward strand.
GGCAGATTACGGGTTGGAGGTGACTACAGCAACACGAGTTTATCGTCGTCTCGTTACAAAAATAATTTTGTTGAAGCCAAAGGAGTAATTTGCGAGCCCCGGAGGATGTTGTGAATTATTGTCACATTCAGTATTGAAGTTGAGATTGTTTATTGTTTTATATAGTTACCAATAGTGTTGTCAGTTTTGTTTTTGAATGAAAAGCAGAAAGTCAAATAAAATCTAATTCTGCCGAAAATAAGAAGTTTGCCCAAACACGTATGTATCATTTACATGAATGTTTTCATGACTTCCGACTCACGATTCAAGACTGGGTGCATAAATACATCCTAAACATGATTCACTTTTGTATATTTTGATAATTTCATTTTTTGTCCATTTTTTTCTGTTTGATCATTAGTGAAATTGATACGCAATAATGAAATACGAAATTAATTCTAGAGATTTATTGAAAAGTTACATTGAAGTTGTCACATATCGATGACGCCATAAATACACAATGACAAAATTCATTCGTTGTGAAATATTCTGAAAACCAAGTGATAAGTCTTCAACTCGTTCCGCATTTAAATGCAATTAAAATGAAAACATACTCAATTTCGAAACTGTATAACAATTATTATATACGATGTTATAGTTGACAAAAAAGCAGGTATTAAACGTTGATTGATGCGGAAAAATCCAAGCACTGTAAGCTGCGGTGATAACTCTGTGACAAATTCTACAAGGCGACGAAGTTCCTGTCTGAAATATTCATCCTCAGTACTTGCATGAAGATAGTTGATACTTTTTGCTAGCTTAGCAGCACTTCTCTCCACTCCGTCACATGACATAATCAGAATTATACTCATAACCTACAAAAAATGAGAAAATTTTAATAACAATGGAATATCTACAGTGGAAACGTAAAAAGTTCCCTTCCCCTTTTTACTTCCAAACGGGGCAAATTATCAAGGTCGAAAAAAATTACGTAGAGACATAATTTTGGCTCTACTCAAATGGTATATCATGGGATAATTTGACAAAACTTTCTGACAGATTTTGGAATCAGTTCGGCAACAAAACACAAACTAACACAAAATGGAGTTTTCAATTCAATGATAATGGTGAAGATGTCATTGTTATAACATCAAATGAAATGTCATGATCTTCAGCTAATAGTGATCACCCTGCACCGGGAGGCATTAAAATATTCCCGCTGAAAAAGGTGTCATCTATGGGGCTGCTACCCCTGGAGTGTCACCCATTCTGATGTGTGTACGGTTATACCCATATCGAGAAAATGCATGATTCTGTGCCCACTTTATGCTACTAACAAAACCTCAAAAATACCATCAGGCGCTCTCTCGTTGTATGAATTGCATTTTTTGTGATGCCGGGATCTTCTGTGATAGACCTAGTCTTTCCAGCTGTGAGATCCGGTTTCTGACTAATACAAAACTGAAACATTCGAACCTGAAGAGAATTACATCCATTGAGCGACTCTCACTGTCGTCAGTGTAACATTGGATGAAGAGAAAGAATCCTTGAACAAACCCAGTAGGCCAAGTGGTGCAGTGAGGAAACGATTTGTCGCTTCTTCAGCAGAACAACTTGCCAATCTGCCTTTCACCAAATTATTTTGCAGCAGAAACCGAATATGCATTGGAAGATGATTCACCCTAAAAAGTGGTGAAAGAAACCTGCATGACTGAATCTTATATCATCAGGTATATCTGACATAAATATGCCCTCATATGGAAGGTTTACTGTGGCCTTCAGGATGAGAATTTCGCAACTTGAACATCCGCCAATTTCAATCTGGACCAATCAACAGGAACCTCTTCAGTAATATATTTTTGGTGCTTTAGGTAATAATTCAGATGGTGGTCTACAGGTTCGATTTAAGAGCTGCACACTTCAGCCTGCATGACCTTTTGATGCCTTCGATAATCAGGAGAGTGTTTTTATGCTCCACTGATAACCATTGGGTCCACACTAGATTAAGGAAAATGTATAATGGTGAACCTTGTATGAGATTATTCTTCTCGAAAAAGAGCACGTACTAGGTGTAACCCCCACCGCGAACCCGCTCAATATTTGAAAGAGTCCAACTCTAGCCAGCTGGCCTGAAAGATCATTCCCCAATTGAAGTTAACAGCTTCTTTAGGAAGCTGGTTTCATTTGTTCAAGTTTTAATATATTTGAGCCACAATGAACCTTCGCGGATGGCGGTGAGTGTTTGAATAGACCCTGTATGCACTGCAATGTCGAAAAATTACATAGTAGCGCTTTTAAATTTCATATATAGTGATTTTGGGAAAAATTTTGCTGAAATATTGAACTTTTGAAATATTTTTACTTTTCAACGACCAATTTCCCTATTTCTATGTTCTATTACTTTCCTAATTAATATTTTAATGACATCAAATCATACAAAAAAACAGAAATTGCAGCAATTATTTCTACAATCACTCAAGTGCTTCGATAATTTTTTCTTGCCAATTTCATAACTTTTTTTGCTCGGAGATATCTACAGCGTTTTTATAAGACGCGTGTCAATGACGACACGCCAGATCATATTTGGTGACACGCATCTTCAGAGATAAAAAAAAATTATAGTATTATATTACAGTTAGTAGGTATTATATACAGTGTATAATAAAGTAATCATATTAAAGTATTCGTCTCTCATAACGGCCAAAGTTGGTCAACAATGATAATATTATCAATAATATTATTGATAATTATTATTTCAATTCTGTTACATAATTATAATGAACTCAATAATTCAAACAATTGAAAATACAACTTTTCCATCTACAGTGTGTCTTTCATATCTAGCTTCGTTTCCGAAAAAAAAACCATCCATGGAAACATGCACAACAAAATAAAAAATTAAAAATTGTGTCTTCGAAGTAGATGAACAAAATGTCCACCATTTTATAATATACAACACTGCAAATGATTTGTCATTGATTGTCTGAAATTGCATTTTGTCAATTATTCAATTCCTCAAGTTGATGCATGACAGCCGGCAAATAAAAATCTAGAGGATTCATACCAGAGCTGCGAGCTATCCAATTTTGAAATCCTATGTGTTCAAGCAGCGACCAGAAAAAGTGATTTCGAAATGCTGACGAGCAAGAAGACTGGAATAAGCTGGAACCCCCTCGTGTATGAACCACATGTACAAGTGCGGGTGCTCTTGATGAAATGGATGTCCGGTCTCACAAAAAGTGCATTTTAGATTCATCCGTTCAACTTGCTGGTAGAAAAATCTGCCAATTAGATAGTCACCAATGATTTCTTTTCAAACGTTCAGTTAAAATTGTTGCTGAAATTGATTTTCTGTGATAACGGTGAGGATTTAATTGGCCCATAAATAGTCATTGCAAAAGATGATCGTGAGAAATTTGCCGTGTTCTTCAATAAAATCATATAAATCAACCGCATGCAAAAATCAATAACTTCGGCTGAAAATCCGTAGGCAGGAAACGGTAGACCCGCTGTTTGTGATATAGGTACTAGAGGTTACTTTTCAGACCTTTCTGAATGATTTTTGGGCTGACTTCAAGTTGCAGAATAATCTTCCGGTTTTTGAAGGATTTTCTTCTATAGCAATAATTTTAGTTCAGACTTCATTACAATTTCTGGTTTTCCAACATCGGCTTTTTCATTCAAATTCCCAGTTTCACATAATCTTGCATGTATTGTTTCAAATGTAGTACTTGAAATAACTCTTTAAGGATATGTGTCCTGGTAAATTATCCGTGCTTCTTTCGCATTTCGATTCGCTAATCCATCAATGAAGTGCTTGTCAGCCATTTCAGTGTCAGTGAAATTATTGATGATGAAATCACTGCTAATTGTCAACTCTGATTTCACTGGCATGCTCTTTGCTGGTCTGCAAAGCAATTGGGCAACAAAATCTGGGCTGGTAGGCCATGATTGAATGGAGCCTGTAGTAGTACCTGTCTGTCGCAGTTGCTACTGCGACAGACAGGTACTACTACATAAAAATTAAACATAACATTAACATAAAAATTCAAAAAATTCAGAAAATTCATAGAGTACGTGATGTAATATATATTTTCAACTGAACCTTGAATGAATATGAAGTAACAGAATTTTTAATGTGGTATGGTAATTTGTTGAAATCATTCAATCCTCTGAAAAACAAAGATTGTATACATTGCTTCGTTCTTATCCTGGAAATGTGGAATTGATTGTTGGTTCTTGTGTTGTAGTCATGAATTTGATTATTGTACGTAATGAAAGAATGGTAATAAATTTCTGGTTATTTTATAAATAAACATCATACGAAGCCTAAATACTTGACTTCTGACACCCATTCAATTTTGTCTTTCTCCACTTCGAGTTGAAGCTTTTCATAGTCAATTGATTTCAGTTTATGTTTCTTACTAATTATCATTGATTTGGTTTTATTCATATTAATTTTTCGTTTATTTTCGTTTAAATATATTTCAATTTTTTTCAACAATGCGTCATGCGTTAACTACGAGGACAAAGATTATATTTTGAAGTTCCAGAGATTTAGTTATTGCTGAGACTTGGGGAGATAAGCTTCGCCCTCGCAGTCAAAGCATATATCACTGATGGTGTCTGTCGTAGGAGCAAACGAACATTTGGTTTCATTAGATCAAGGCCTACCTTCCCTGACTTCATTCTCTTTAATCATATGTATGTAAATTTATTGATATAAAAATGTTAAAATGAGTTCATTATATTGACGATTATGGAAATGTCTATAAAAAAGTAGTTAGTGGTTGTAATGATTATCAGTAGTAAATAGAAACTAGCAAATAAATAATCGGGAACTCAAACATAGCCCAATCGCAAGTTACTTGTGAATTGTGTATAGCAAAAGTGATATGTACAGTTTCATTTTATTTTGATACAATAGGTATGTAGGGTTTGAATAGGATTATTATCTGCAAAGTATTTTTTTGAGCAAATGCCAATCAGTTGAATTTGAGAATCAGAACACTGAAGCAACAGTTGGAAATAATCAACTTTATTGATCATTTCCTAAATGATTTAAACCTTGATTCATATTGTACTTATCAATTAGCTGTTTATATAACATCAAAAATCAGAAGAAGAGTTGAAACAGTCGAAGATGTCGATGACTGCGCATCGTTTTGAGGTTTAACTCAGTACACCTCGAACATCACTGTTCAAGAACTCTCTCATTCGGTGAACTGTGTTTAAGTGGAATAAACTTCCCGAGAACGTTTTTCCGAATAGATTCAATTTCCAGCGATTCAAATTCAATGTAAATCACTACTTTTGCACAGGCACCGCTCTCAGAGCGCCTTGGAGATTTTCCTGTTGTGCTTGTGTTTTTTTCCAAATCGAAATAATGCCTTTTCAAAATTATATTATCAGCAATGTTGATATGTCTCTCACTTTCATTTGAAACAATCAATCTCAAGTTCAGAATTGAATTTTTCAGACGATTAGTATTGTTTGTTTCTGAATTTGCATTACACAACTGAAATATATTTTTCAGTCTTTCGGTTGAAAACCTGGCCTTCAAGAGAGTCCAAATTGAGACCTGCAAAATTTTTTTGGCCGCTACACTATCACAACTCCAAAACCATTTCATACTCAAGCCAACCAGATGATGAATTGTAAGCTATGTCTACTTATGAGAACAGAATCTCAGAAAAAAAGAGAAATTCAACTCAGTTTGGTCTGCTTTTTTATAGATATTGAGAATATTTCAAATCTTGATTTCCATACGTTACAGAAAATTGAGAAATTGGAAATGAAGATTGAACTTCCTCTGTAAGGTGATGAGTTGCATTCGTTAAATTCATCATGTCATTTCAGAAACTGAAAAATCATCAAACATTGATTCATTCGGGATACAGGTGGAACGGTAGCCTGGTGGGTTTTCTCCATTCTCTCAATCGACCGCTGGGCGAATCGGTAGTTCGTACCGCAAGGCTGGACGATCGATTTTCACTTCCTATTGTCCAACCCCTGTTAGCTCGCATAAGTTTTGACTTCTAAGAGTTATCGTTTGTAGGGGGCGATAGGTGGTTAACGGAAAAACAGATTTTAACAGAATTTCTCAAGATGAATAGGAAGTTCAGAAATTGTCGTGTGGCACATGTCCAATATTTTATATAAGTCGAACTGGCAGAATATTCGAAGCTCTCATAAAAGATCCTTTTAACCAATTTCAGGAGGAAAAAATTAATTCAACAAATGATATTCTCTTTCTTATAGAGGGACATGAGTTCAATAATCAACTATTCAATTCCTGGATAAGAGTTCGAAGCTCAACCTTCTGGAAAGTATGGAAATTAATAAATTCAGACAATTCCAATTTCTAATGAATGAACGCATAGATTTGAATAAACCTCTGTTGCAGAATTTGTCGGATAATAATACTCAATTGACCTGTTTCAATATACAGGCTGATTCCCGGTGAATGGCACATCAGACGTTTCTGATGGACCAGAAAACAGATCACTTTGAGAATTCAATGGGTAGCATATTCGGACGTTCTCTACCCAACTGAAATACTTTCGGCAATGCGGTGTTGCTGCTATTAGAAAGTTGTTGCAATTTTGATGTTTCAACTGGAACATTCTATACCTATATAATATCATTTTTGGAATCTACAACAATTATCCGACAATTTTTTTTAATACTTCCCTATGTCTATCTATTATCGTTTTCTAAAGAATTTTAGGACCCAGTGGCACCTACGGCCTGATGACTTCGACAATTGCGGAACTAGCCAAATGTTACACCCATGCTCGATCCCCAAAGAGATGGGATGGAATCAAAGGATGCAATGTTGCCAGGATCATCTTGGGCGACCCTGCGAAGCTGGCGCCGAAGAAATATCTGGCGATGACCAGGAAAAATATATATTTAACAGTAGGATTTCTGAATGGCCACTGTCAACTAAAGAAACACCTCCATAATATGGGGCTAGTGGATACACCTCTATGCAGGATGAGTGAACAGTAAGATGAGACTATCAGGCATGTCCTATGCGAGTGCCCGAAGATATCGGCGAGTATTGGCCTGTACCTGTCGATATAAAGGAGATGCCTCCCAGTGACCTGTCCACCTTTCTGGAAAGGACAGGATGGACGATGATCAAGGAGTAAAACTCCTCGGTAGGATGTACAATGGGTCACATGTGGCCTGAGTGCTATGGGCTTACACTCACCCTCCCTACTCTACAGATACGGATACCGTTTTCTAAATTTGATATGATTTCAATATTTCCATCATCATGACCTCTAAAAAGGCTGATATCTTTGAGTTGAGGAATATTATAAACCAAAATTTGGTTTTGGAGTTAGATCATACTTGAAGGCTTACCACACTTCAGCACATTTTTCGTTATTTCGATACAAGGTGGTAAGAAATGCAGTTTTTTCGTTTGCTTGAAAGCGTTACTGGGGGTTGATTATTTCAAATGGAGCACCATATGTATTATAACAAATAAAAAAGCTGTTAAAATTTCCTTCATTTCTATGTATACCATGCGTATCCTCAACCAGTCAAGTTCCAGACTTTGACTATTTATTTATGAAAATGTCCCTTCAGAATGGTAAGTATTTCCATTCCATATTATTTAAGGAAACTATGATTACTATTGTTTGACAGTAACGTTGTGATATTCTTTCAATCAACTCCCAGTCACTTTTCCAAGCAAACGAAAAAACTCTATTTTTTACCACCCTGTAATGAAGTAACGGAAATTACGCTGAAATGTGGGAAGCCTCCAAGTATCACTTAACTCCAAATAAGGTTTTCAGTACCATAGTATTCCTCAACCCAAAGATATTAGCATTTTTAGTGGTCATGATTTCCGAAGAAAAAATTGAAATTAATTCAAATTTAGAAAACAGTAACAGATAGGTGAACGAAAATAACAAAAAAAGTTGTCGAGTAATTATTATAGATTTCAAAAATAATATTATATGCAGGGTGTTCTATTCAAAATTCAAAGTTGCTACTAGTTTCTAATAGAAGTGGCAACGCTGCATCAGAATTTTTTTAGTTGGGTGTAGAATTTCGGAATATGCTCTTCTTTGAATTTTGAAAGTGATCTGGTTTTTGTTACACCAGAAACGTTTAATGTGCCATCCACCGTGAATCAGTCTGTATATAATGGAATTGGCCGATACTTTAATATAATTGTAAGATTTCCACTCTTTGGTGGAAATCCCACAATAAAGTGTTTTTGAATATGAAATGTTTCAATATGTTGTCAAAAGCAAATTTGGGATTATGAACGCTCTTCAAAGGTTGTTGAATCTAGTCTAGAATCGATTACCTGATGGGATCCTGAGTAATGAACCATGAAGTATGAAAATCAATAGAGTTTCTTTCCAACACCAAACCTTCATTTTAACAGCTCGACACGTGTTTCGATCACCGAGTGATCGTCTTCAAGGGGGAGAAAAAACTCTATCAATATTCATTACTTCACCAAAAGTCCCAAACAGTGCATCACAAGTACATAAATTATGAAATGATTATGAATGAGCTTTTTTTCTGAAGTACGAAAAATCACTCAGTAGCAGCGCTAGTAGTTCGGTACTCTGACGGAATTCGATTTTCAATTATCGGAAATCATCGACTTTATGTTGATGATAGACACTACCCTGTACTGACGAGTAGCCAAACAGCCCGAAACCATTCTACAAGTGTATTCCAGTAATTGAAAATCTATTGCGTATCGCCAACAGCATATGCAGGAATAACTTCTGTGAAGAATCCTGCACTGACACCTGTCGGATATAATCCAACGCCCTTCGTGGTATTAGCC
>WOGO01009028.1:0-10380 GCA_015342085.1 Leptinotarsa defecta
GCAGTCTCTGACATATTCAGGCAAATTATTTATAAATATAATGAATAATAATGGTCTTTAAACTGAGCCCTGAGGAACAGCATGCTCATCGGACATGGTGCCTCCATATTTGACTGACATATAGCACCCCTCCATGACACAGAGTCGAATGCCTTTGACAAGTCAAAGAATACACTTATAACAAAGTTACCAGCGTACAAGTTGGAATATATGTTGCTGAGAATGTGATAAGAGGGTGTTTCTATGGAACGATTTTTCCTCAAACCATGCTGGTTGTTACATAATATGTTGTTGATTTCTACATATGATACTAAGAATTATAATACTAGAAATTCCCTTCAGTTGGAAGTGCCACCACACAGATTAGTTGTATCTGAATCATGTCCCAGGCTTATGGTCATTAAATTGTATAATAAACTTCCAAGTACAATAAAAAAATCTGGCTCTAAAACAGTATAAATATCAAATCAAAGAGTTGCTCCTGGATAAATCCTATTATTCTCTCAAAGAATATATGGATGATAACTTATGACCCTGTACATGTGTAACATTTTAAGAAGATTTTAATAACGATGCTGTTGCATAAATAGCAGATTATTTTAGTTTATGACTTTTATATATTATATTATATTATCTATATAAATTGTATATTGTTCCTCTAAGTGCACGGAGTTTGTATTTTAAATTTTGTATTTGTATACATTTCGGACATACCCAATGTCATCTATAGATGATCCAACTGAATGAATATTATTATTATTATCATGTATGTTTGTTTGTAACCGACTATTTTAGACTCGATTTTGACTAACTTCAAACGGGCAGATTTATTTCAAACTTTATACACTTATCAAGAATCGATGACAATACAACAATTTCATAATTTTATCTCATTATCCTGATCAGGATCGCCAGGATTGAATAATTTTCTCACAATCTCTATGTGAGAGCAAGTGAGACAACCATACTGTCTGCGCATACGTATATATTTTGAATTAAAACAAATGGGCTTTCAATAAGAACCCAGACTAAAAAGTGCAAAATGAATAATAATTTGGAAAACTAAAAAAACATGCTCAAAGAGCAACACAAAATAAAAATTGAAAATATTTCGAAACTAATTTAAGGTTGTGTTCAACATCGACAATGGCTTGATGTAACTAATGACTTCAAATAAGTCTGAAATCAGAATAAATCTGTTTACAAAAAAATTAATTTTGTTGTTAAAAAGCGTAATCGACTCAAAATCCATTGTTATTAACACTTGGTTGGGAGCTGTTTGCCAGATTGGAGACATAATAAAAATATAAAACAAAGCATTTCACGCTTTTTTACAACAGTTTTTTTTGTCATTACATTTATTCTCATTTCAAACTCATCGAAAGTCATTAGTTACGTGAAACCCTAAGACTCATTATCGATGTTGAACACAATCTTCAATTAGTTTTCATTATTTTTTAGTTTGTGTTGCTTTTAAAGGGTGTTTTTCAATTTTTTTCAACTATTATATTCTTCTGTTTGATATGATTCGAAACTTATACTAATGAACGGCAAAAAGTAACGAGTGGCAACATATTGAATTTGCCAATCCGGAAAATTCATTTGTTTATGGCGTATGTATGTTTTTAGCCATGAAAAAGTTTTATTAAAGTTCGGTTGATGAATCCGCTGAGCACTAATTTTGATTCAGATAAGAGTATTTACAATCTATATGTATGTGTTTTTGGCTTGTGAACGACAATATACCCTGGATAATAATCCTTTTTTTTTCAGGTAAGAATCACTGAAAGAATGTATCGACACGTGAGTATAGTAGTTCACTGGTAGAATTTTTCTATTTTCAAACAATCCGCTTCTTTCAAATCATCTCAAAGTTGGATTATTCCATAATAATTGAAAAATATCGTCAAATTTCTGAAGTTTATATCATCGCACTATGAATATTAACGTCATTTTCATACTGGTAACGTCCCGTTTTTGTGTATGATTTATAGGCCATTCGCTTTTCATTTGGACAAAAAACAACCTCGTTTCAATGGAAATATGTTCAAAATTGGATCAAATCGCAGAAAGGTCGAATTTCATGCTTCCCCAAATGATTAACCGTCACATGGTACAGGGTTGGATTTTCCCAAGGGTTATGAAGGAAACTCTGACGGAAATTACTTGTTTAAATCGAATCCTCGATATAGAAAAAAATTTAAATTAGTAAATTTCACTTCCATTGTCTAATATGAATAATGATTTGAAATCCCTGAAACAACTGAAAAAGAAGAATTAAAAATAAATAGCAACAATAATATTAAGCAAAAAAACCTGAAATGAAATAATACAAAATGAAAATAAAGATAAAAATAAAAAGTTAAGAGATCTCAAGCCAAGATAGTTCACGACGTTTCGATTGTCACTAAACCAGTGTAGCGGGGATAAGTGAAAGCACTGGAATGACCCATGAATATTCAGCTCTCTGAGGAATTAGTACAGTCATCACACGAAGACGATTATGGATATTAACAATCGAAACGTCGTGAACTAACTTGTCTTGAATTCTTAACTTTTTATTTTCATATCTATTTTCATTTTGTATTCCTTCATTTTTGTTAAATTGTTTTATTTTTACTTGTATTTTATTTCACTATTATTTTATTTCAGGTATTTTTGCTTAATATAATTTTTATTTACAGCTATTTACTTCCGATTTTTCTTTTTTAGTTGTTTCAGGGATTTCAAATCATTTTAAATATTAGACAATGGAAGTCCGAACTAGTGAAATTCATCATGAAACATTGTCAATCACCTTCAAAAAAACATTAAATTAGTCAGTTTTGAGAATTCAATAAATCATATGATAAATGCAAGCTAATTCACGAAATAAATCATAACAATCAAAACGAAAAACATGTCTTGTATCTGCAATAAAACATACCTAAGTACTTCATAAATACTTTATTTAATTTCATTTTTTTGCATTCTTCAGTAGTTTTACTATATATTTACTCATTAATGGGTTTTTGTGTGACAGAAATTGATAAACTATATGTAATAATTCTATCATTCAATATAAGTTACTTTTCAATCCAGATTTCTCCTGGAATAAAACTCATGTTGACATGTTCAGAAGCCAATCGGCTTCGTTAAGAAGCTAGGTTTATTTGGTCGAGTGTGAGTAGGTTTGAGCCACAATAAACCCTTGCGGGTTGCAGTGGAGGGTCGAATAGACCCACTCACTTTGAACTTGATCTAGCCTTACCTAAATCTTTATGGAATTTTTATTGTTTGTGATAGGTTGAAAATAGAAAGAACTGCTTGAAAAACAGTTTTCAAGCAATACATTTCAATTTGCTTAGTCACGAAAAATGGACCCAGTATAACTCTGCACAGTCGCGCGCTCTTACATTGCATTGATATACCAGGTGCAGAGTTTTTGTGCGTCAATGGACGATTGGATTGGTCTTCCAATAAATGTAGTGCAAATGCTTATACGGAGGGTGTTTTTGGTTAAAGCACCCCATAATTAAAGTGGGTCCATTGTTTATTCATTGCTGTGACAAGCGTGTTCTTATTATTCTAACGGCGGGCGGTGATATTTTCACACCCCTTTTTTCGTATGAATGATGAATTGAGGAAAACGTCATATTAATTGGAGTGTCTCGGAACTGACGCTGTTTGAAGTGGGTTAATGATTAGTGAAGCCTGAATCAACGACTCTCTTTGTTTTTTTCTGCAGAACAACTGCATGCACGTTTTTCCCAACTGGTGTCGTAAAATCACACTTATTGTCGACTCTAGCATTCATTTAGATTGCAAATCAATGCCGGATGTGAACAAACAGAAATTCTCAAAGTCTCTTCCTCCATATCGAATTCATGAGAAGTAAAGTGGTTTTGGATCTTCAACGTACGGCGTATTAATGTTTTTGCATACGAACTGATAATATAGAATGTGATCGAATTTATTTTTCCAAATGTTGTCAGATGATGCATCAAAGTCATAGATTGCAACATAAAAACTTGACATTTCATCTCAGAAACACTGATGCTCCGCACCAAATTTTTGAGAGTGAATATGTAAATGATCTCGGCATGAACCATTCGAAATAAACCTTGAAATACTGTATTTCTCAGGGGTACTGTCAAAATCCCCCAAACTATTCTTAGAGAGGATTAGGTCAAGACATAGATAATTCATGTACCAAGTTAATGTCTACAAGGTGAAACTTCAATGTCTAATGTAGAATCAGTCATCCAACGCAAATCAATCACAAAACCTCAGTGAAGTACAAGAACTGCAACAATATTATAGAAGCGCGTTCCAATATCAGATTGCAATCACGTTATCAAATTACTGTATACTATCTAGTCCATTTCCCAAAGATGTGAAATTGGTTGGAGAAATAAGAGTTTTGCATTCTTCTGAAGTCAACCTTCTTCAAAAATGGATAATCAATATAATTTATGGCAAAAAGGGGAGGTATCAGAATCAAGTGAATGATATCAAGAGTTGTCAACAGTTTTATGATGATAACTTTTTGTTTTGTGTGAGTCTATACCTATGTTGTTATATGTATAGACAGACATGTAACTTTTTTATAGGAAGAATAATTGAAAATGTGGCGATGTTTCATAAAACAATTTCAATGGTATATTTCATCATATATTATTATGTTACATATTCATTCAATATTTACTTCCGTTACATTATTTTCCCATAAACTTTGTTATTACGTATTATGTATTGGACAATGCCTTGTTTTCTGTTCTGAACATTATCATTTCAATAAGTTTCGTCATTAACATTGCTGTTTGAATAATGAAGCTTATTTGTTATTTTGATATAACTCTTTCGAAATTATGTATTGACGATAATTCTACTTTTTTCCTTCTACTGAAAAATAATATTTGCTACTTTCTACTTGGAACTTTGTCGATGTCGATATTAACGTTAGTCCAAAAAATTTTCTTCAAAATATTTTTCTAAACGAAAGCGTACAGTTACTGAAAATTTACACTGTCATTTCCATATATACTTTTTTAGTGTGATGCCTTTTTTTGTAATGTTCTTGTATTGGATTGAATATGTTTGTCTTTTTCTGTAGTTAACTAACGTAATTTTAACTTGAAACGAGTGTTTCCTCACTTATCAAGTAGGTATCATTTATGCAAGAAAAATGTATTTACTGTAAGGTACATTCTCTTTTCACTAATAAATGATATTTCATAAAACTTTGACCTTTGAGTCGGAGTTCTTACTGTATTATAAATTTTTATTGAAATATGAAATTTTTTTAAAATTCCGAGTTTGAACACGAAATTTAACAAAATTTTAAATTCTAGAACTTATTTTATTTCAACAGTATCTCAAGTTGAAAATCGAAATTGACAGAAAATAACTTCAAAGTCGGATTAAAAGAAAAATCGAATTTCAATAAAATTTCGAGTTCAAAGTCGAAATTTACCAAAATTTAGAGTTTGCAGTGGAGTTCAAAATGAAATTTTAAGTTCGAAGCTGAAAATTTTGAGTTTGGAATTGAAACCTACGAAAATTTTGCGTATGAATTCAATCTGTTTTGAAATTTGTTTTTTCGTTAATCAGCTGTCGCCCCTATACAAACGACAACTCTCCGAAGTTGAGAATGTTCCCTAAAATTCAGAGTTTTAGTCTGATTCCAATGATATTCTGAAAATGAAGACAAAATTCTGGAAAATTCCTAATTGGAGTATGAATTCAATAAAATTCTGAGTTCAATGTCGAAATTTCATGATCTTTGGGGTTCAAATTCAGAATTCAGCAAAATTCCCCCTTCAAAGTCGAAAATATATGAAATTTTGAGTACATCATAAAAAATCATGTGTTGTTGAAATCTGGAGAAATACCGAAAAATAAAGGTTGGTATCTTCATCTGTAGAGTAGGGAAGGTGAGTGTAGACTCACAACACTTAGGCCTTATGTGACCCATTGTACATCCTCCCGAGGAGTCACCTCCTAGGTCATCGTGCATTCCGTCCTTTCCATGAACGTGAATAGGTCACTAGGAGACATCTCCTTTATATTGGCAGGAGTAGACTTGCCGAACAAACACTCTCTTTAGCAATCTTGAGGTGTCTCTCGGTGGCCTCCGCGAAGGTTTTGGAAGGTGAAGCGATATTACTGTCTTTGCCCGGCTTCTTCAACCTTTTTGGGGTTCCCTCCGCGGGGGTGCACAAGTGAGGGAGCTTTCCTGCAGAGGCAGCCGGTTCCCTGCCTTCACACAAGGCGGAGCTCTTGTGGCCCGCCGCAGGAAGTGCGCTTGCTGTTGGAGGTGGTCTGCTATGTCCAGTTCCATTCCAAGCGGTAGATTGAGGTGGACATTTCTGTTCATCCCCAGTCATCGCCTTAGATCGCCTTTGTTTTCGTTGTTTCTGTTGTTTCACTCGTCTGTGTTCCCACGAGTAGCAAGGGAAGAGTTGTTCACCTCTGGCAGAGGTAGGCTGATTACAATGGGGTTTCGCCCAGTCCCCAAGTGGATCATTCGTGACCGCATATCACCCTGCGGCCATTCAGCTGTCGACACGATTCCTCACACCTTAGCTTGGGTAGAGTGATCCACGGTAGTATGTTTTGCGAAGGCTTTTGGGAGATTTTAGTTCCCCTCACCCTACTCATTTCTGCCACTGACCAGGAGTCCGGCGACTCCGTCCGTAAGGCCACATTGGCTTCCCGTGCAGGGCTTCCAGTCACCTGGCCGTTCCCCTATCCACCACCTGGAAACGCGCCCAATAGGTAGCCCAACCCACGGGATTAAAGGTAGGTTAGGTTAGGTTAAGTAAGGTAAGGTTACGTTAGGTTGGGTTAGGTTAGGTTAGGTAAATCTAGCTGTGGCTCTGAATATTGAATGCTGCGTAGATCAGCTGTCGGAGTAGGGCGAGAGCTAATCAATATGGTGGAACTCGTATAGTGAACATTGTATTTACAGAAAACAAGGTTCTAAGCGAATAGGGTAGAGAAATTGTGAACAACGTAATAAGATTTATGCAAGCGGAAGAAACGGTTTATGTGTAGTTGTCAACACTTGTCGAAGTTATTCAAGCCAATTTTTTTCTCGATTGCACTGTCTGATACATCTCTCTGTTTATTGATCCTGCATCTCAGAAACACAGCTGGATTCGTCAAACTCTTCGTATTGAAAATATCTTTTTCCTGTTGCAGTCATAAAACTGGATTCAAACAAAAATGTTTCTGTTCATACTATTCCGCTCTGCGTTGTATTATTTGAAACAAGCATATACTTGTCAAACGACCCGTTATAGATAGTAGTTTCACAGTTATAACCTTGATTACGACAAGCATTTCACGTTATCATCTAGCAAATTTGCATATGCAGCGTCGATTTACTAGCATCTCATAGAGTACACATAAAATCATGTTATTAGCGCCTAGAATTCGACGTTAACTCTCGATAACCAACAAACTACTGTGTGTGCTTGCCTGATTTTTTCCAAAAAGTTCGCAATCATAGCGACACCGCCGCCATGAAGTTTCTAATGCGAAATACACACAAGTTAACAGCTAATTGCGGAAACTGATGTGGTTTGCTTGTCTTCTGTACGCTCCAACAGATTATGCTTCAAAAACTTTTCCATCTACCAAGAAGTTTTCTATCTCTGTCGCTACCTTTCCTGGAGCGCATAGAGACCCCCTCGTTATAATTGGGAATTTGGGTGGCGCAAAGTTTCGGTTTCGGGAAGTAATTAAGAAGGAGTTCATTATCGGGAACTGATATATAATTTTATGGTTGATAATTACATTATTGCGACTTAACACGACTTTGTGTGTAGCTGGGTTTCCTGTTAAGGAATAACTCCACAAATTTGAGGATGAAGTTTTACGCGTTTACCTCGGAAACTTTGCAGATTTTTCTATGAGCCTCTTCAGGGATTTTTTCCTGACATCCCATTCTAATATGAAAGTACCTCAACCTGAGATTTCAGTTACGACTTGTTCATTTCGATTAAATTAGGTTCAGGTTTTTTGGGTATCTCTGCTTACATATATGAGATCTTTCATCGACCGCTTTCTATATTTGAATTCGAATATCATATCATCGAAATTTTTCATTCGTTCGAAAGACATATCGATGTCATTATGTATGAAATATAACACCGTTCAAATGTTCGCCACAGTTTCTTTGTGTAGAACACATCCGAAACGTCCAATTTCACTTAACACTGGCGCATAAATCTGGCTGAATTTGACCGATGGCATGGCTTATGTTGGCTTTGGGGACCGCTGGGCTTTCTGGCTTATTCGCATACACCTGTGACTTAGGAATACTACACAAGAAAAATTCTAATGGGGTCAAATCTTACGATCTTGGTGGCCAGTTCACCTCCACGTGAGATGAAATACCATCAAATCGCCCGTGCAGAATATCCAATGTGGCATGAGCTGTGTCGCCGTCCTGTTGAAACCCACATGTCGTTGGTATTCAGATCATCCTATTGAGGTCAAAAGAAGTTGGTAATCACCGAACTTATGAGGCTGACGACCCGGGTTCGATGCTCATAACGATACACTTTTTTTAATCAGGAGCACGTGACTGGTACATGATAAGGTGGCACGAAAGGTGAGGCGGAGTCTCAAGGGGCCTAAGCTGTGGGCTGGGGGGGACCGAGGGGCGGAGTCCCAAGGGGGCCTACGCTCTTTGAATCTTTCCGATACTCAATCCATCCCGCATCGATTATGTCACACGTTTTTCCACTCCCGTTTGACCTAAATATAGCAGAAAGCTTAGCTTCATAAGAAAATACATGGGATTTTGCACCAGAACCGTTGTTGTTCATCTACTGGATTTGAATTTCCTGCTGTACGCGAGGTATCTTCTGATTGATGGACTGTGTGAGGCGAATTCGACTGTCACAGTCAGCGGCGATGTTTTTGGCAGACTTGCGTTTCATCCACGTACGGATGTTGGTCGTCGATTGTTTGTTGAACCAGTGGACTCAAATTTATCCACCACATTGCGAATATTTTTCTTGATAGGACGATTATGGCGGCCGTGAAATTGGCGAAGAGCGCAGTACGTTGCCCGTACTGCGCCAGAACACCCATTTTGATTATTTATTATTTTGTTGTTGAATGCTATATCCGTCTGTGGTGATTTGGCAAAAGACTGAATAACTGACAACTTATTTTATAGATGTAGCTTCGAAAAAATTATCGTTATCAAGCCCCCGTTGGAAGACACTTCATATAAATTTGATGATATACTTGTTCAACAAAATGATTTGTTCTACCAGAGGAACTGTATCGGTCATCTGTTCAATTGAGGTAAAGATAATCACAATTGTGGCTTCAAAATATTATGTTACATGATAGAAAGCTGAAGGCGGCTAATGGAGCATACTGTGGACAAATTTGTCAACCTGTTTCGTTCGCAAGTAATAATTTTACTTTTTATATTTCCTTTGAACAAACTAGGAAATCTTGAAAAAACAACTACACATTCTCAAAAATATAAGTTTACAATATCCAAATGTGCTGAGTATAAATTCAATTTCGTGATTGTTAGTAACGTTCGTGAGATATCTGAATTCAATAATATCTCGATCGTCCATGGCTAATTTCTCCAACGGAATTATTAGTTTCAGTGTAATTATCTACCAGTATGACGAATATGGCCCGTAGAAATGTCTGGAATGGAGACTGAAGCCATCAGATGAAGATTGAATAATAATTTAATTGTTTCACTGATTAGGGACAACTCCATCAAATACATAATTGGAAGTCTTGTGTCTTAGGATTCATTTAATTGGTACGTCTGACCTCTATCTCAATCTAACAATTGAATTTCACTTTGTTTCTAGCAATCAATTCCCAAGGTATACAAGGATCAACTTGGAAATTTATTGTTGATGGCATTTTTTGTATTAAATTTCTATAGCAATTTGATATGATGGATAATTGAATAAAAAAAATTATGATGACATAACTTGACATGAATCAAAATGTCTCTGGGATGTTTGTTTTCATCGTCAACGTACTTTTCTTCATATATCCTCAAAGCTCTGTTCACCAGGCTGTTGATGGTTCGTTTCTATTTTGGATGATGGTTGGATCCATTTTGTAGGTATCAATCTGTATGTATTTTCTTTCTCTTCACAACTTTTGGATTCACAACACAACAAAGTTTTTGTTTCGGGGTTGAAATTAGATGATTTTAATGTATTTCCACGTGTTAAAACCGAAAGTGACCATAAAAATTATATATTAGCTCTTGTTTTCAAGATATAGTATCATTATATTATATATATGTATATTGAGTTTTCAACAAATGAAATATTTCATCACCAACAGTTGGTACACATGTTTGTTTACATAACACCCCTCTCATCAGCTGTTCTT
>WOGO01009029.1:0-10378 GCA_015342085.1 Leptinotarsa defecta
ACGTCTTTGTTATGAAGCCTCATGGATTTGAAAATCTCTACATCATCGTTTTCCGTTCCGACCTAAATTACACAATGGAACTCAGACTCACTTTCATTCCTGGACTTCCTCAATACAAAATTCAATGATTTGATTTACTCCCACACACTGTTTACCAAAAACCAAGGAACTAAACAAGCTCCAATCCACCCTTCGCCAAAACTACTATTTCGAATTTCCAAATCCAAAGAGCCATCCAACTTCAGCAAGCACGTACCCAACATTTTAAATAACCCGATGAACAGACGGGCTATCTAAAAGTTTTTCTTCCTCATATTCATGGAGTTACCAACAAAGTGAGCAGAATTCTGAGGAGGCACGGTTTAATAACAGTATTCACAACAACAACGAAAACCCAAGAACTAACATAGGACATACCAAAAGAAGATTCTCCAACAGAGCCCATGAACATGAGCTGGCTGTCCGTAAATCGAATCCAGCAACATTTCTCTTCAAATACCATCGTGAAACAGGTCACACAATGAGCTCCGAAAACACCAAAACCATTGCCACCAAAAATATTTTCCAGGCCAGGATATTCCGATAAGCAATTGAAATTGAATAACGCCCCAACTTCCTCAATCATGGAGATCATTAGTGTCACGCCATATATCTCACAACACTACATGTCTCGCTTCTGCAAGTCACAACTTCGTTCCCACAACCAACACTACACTTTCTCCCACTACCGGTTCACTCCTCCAGTAATTCAGTGACATAAATATAAAATCCACAATTCCATCACTAACACAAGCGGGTGGTTCAATTGCAATAACAGCTACAAAAAAATCAAATCTACTAGCCGAACAATTTGCGTCCCACTTCACAGTGCCTGAAATTACTTCCAGACAACATATAGTCAGGAGAATTCAGAAACAGCTCAATCAATAAAGCGTCTGGTCCTGTCACCGTACTCAAAAAGTGCGCGAAGGAACTCGCACCAGGATTTTGAACCTTTTCAACCTGTCTTACAAGAAAGGGGTTTTTCTTTCTTGTTGGAAGATTGTTCGCGGTCGGCCTATTCCCGAAAAAAGCAAGAAAAAGCTTCCAAATAACTATAGACCAGTGGCTTTGTTATTAGTGATATCAAAAATCATGAAGAAAGCCGTAAACCAACATATCCTTTCATATTTGGAAGGCTTTGATATCTTGAGCGATCATCAGCATGGCTTTGGAAACAAAGATCAACAGGCGACCTTCTATTGTATGTTACTTATATTTGGAATAAAGCAAACGAGAAACATGGAGAGTCAAGATCTGTTACGCTTGATATCTATAAAGCCTTTGACCTTGTGTGATATGATGGTTTGCTAGCCAAACTTTGATGCTACGGCCTGTCATCATGTTTGCGTATGGTTTTGCAGCTTCCTGAAAGAACGTTTCCTGCAAGTGGCCGTCGATGGATATCTCTCGAATACTTTCATCATCCACGCTGGTGTTTCCCAGGTATTCATATTGTCTCGAACCCTCTTTTTGCTGACGACAGCACACTTGTCTCATCATTCCATTTGGATCCAGGACATCGGCTGCGGATGCTCATCGGCAGCAAGAGATTTCATATCTTTATGAGAATCTAGAAGTGATTTCGAATTGGGGTGAAACTAACCAGGTAAATGCCTCCGAACAGGATATAATAATGTCAGGCAGATAATTTCGCTTTCTGCTTCGATAAGTTTGTTGGGGGTTAAAATGGATACCAATATGTCTATGACTATGACTATGTCTTGGTACCAATCATGTCGCTGAAATTGCAAAGGCTGCTTCTCAAAAGCTTAGAACACTGTTCCAAATTAGCAAACTGTACACACTTCAGCAAATTTTAATGCTTTATAAAACTCAGATCAGACCATCTTTGAAGTAGTGTTTGGAACATCGAAGAAAGGGATTTGTCTCTCTTCTATACATACTTTCACGTGAAGTGTTCAAGTGATATGGCACATTTGATTCCAGAGCGGTACATATCAGAAATACGCGACGGACTTTGACTGCTCATCATTTTGAGGTTCAGTTCAGTACACCCCAAACTTCACCGTTCAGAAACTCTTCTATTTGGAGAACTGCGTTCATGTAGTGCTTGTGTTTTGACCTTCAAAACAGAGATCAGAGCCTGTAAACTCGCAGTGGACGCTTGGAATCAGGCAGATTGAAACCACAGTGTAGTCACGATAACAAATCAAAATCCAGTGTTGATAGGCCGCACTCCCAAGAAACTCACTCGAACGTTTCGTCCGATATCGTGGCAAACATAATCAGATACGTCGACTGCAAGAACAAAGGTAGTGTCTCAAAGTTCCAACAACAACTGTCTAGGTAACTCCATTTCACTCGTATTTGTACTAGTAGAGGATGGTGAGAGTGGGGTCTCCATGAGGGTGATCACTTCTATCGCAATAAAAGACGAAACGTTTGGTCCCGAGAGTACCTTTCTCCAAGCATGTAGAATGACATAAGACTTTCCTGGTCTCTTTAGTCAGTGATAAGTAATCAGGAGAGACAAGAAAGTGCGGTTCCGCTATTTTGTCTGGTGAACAATGGCAGGAGCTATCAATGACATATTTTGAAGCACTGTTTTTTTCTACAGATATCAGATCCGAGACCCCAGTTATTTCTAATCGCACCAAGATATCTTAGAGTTATTTTCATCTTGATATTCGGAGACTAGAAAAATATAGTGTCTCTCACATGTCCATGTTCTTTGAGGAACGGCCATTGAAAAAATTAAAGCTGTTCAAGATTGTTGAGATTCATTTCCTAAAATTTTGTTGCCAAATCAAAAATATACTCATAACTTACCTCATGATTTGGATCAGTTTCACTGGGCGACCTCTGTGACGTACACATATGAACCTCCTTATAAATGGAAATCCAGTCAGTTCCTTCTTGAAGGAAATAATTCATTTTCTCATTTCATATACCTATTGGAGTGGAAAATGATTTTGGAAAATTGAATCCTCAAAATTCTTTGAACAATGTTATGCCTTCAAAAAAACCATCATTGAATAACTCTTGATCTTGAAGATTGTCATGGTTGAGCATCTGTCTATATATAATCTAAAATTTCTATTCAATAAGATTCACTTTTTCGCGTTTTCATTATTTTCCGCATGAAAGTTATACGATCTGTTTTTCTTTAGGATATTTTCATGCTCGATGTGATACTGAAAAATCAACAATCTTGGGAATAAACGAATAGCTATATTTGTTGATAGACATTATATTTAAAATGTTTCCGCCTGTCTACCTTATCTAAACATGGGTAAACCTCTTTCCTGCGCGTTAGAATGATCGATAATGAACCCTCTTCTATTTCCACATTGAAATTTGACCGTTTTACACTTGAATAATTCACAGCCGACGGCTGAATCATGACATTTTCCCAATTTTCGAATGTCTCGGAATACATTTCAGGAAGCAGGTCCAGATGGTTGAAACATTTCTAAAGTAGTTTTCGTGGTGGATGTAACTTGATATTCCTTCATTAGAATAGTTATTTCTATCAAGCAACTCTGAGAGAGTTTAATTTCACTGAACAAATTGCTGTCAACAACGGTTACGACGTGAATATTATGACCCAATTTTTTCTAACAAACCATGAACTAGTCTATCCAATTTCGTAAACATTGACTTGATTTGGATAAAACAATGAAACAAATAATATAGACAGTGTCGGATAAATCGTAAGTATAACTGCTGATTTGTGGTTTCAAAAGAATAGAAGAAGGTAGAGGTGGTTTTTTTATTGAGAAGAACAATTCAACATCAAATCATCTTTTTCAGAAGGTCATTAAAATCCTAGAACATCCCAAATCGTTGTGGGGGAGTTATGAGGTGTAGTGTCCTAACAAACAATGTGATGGTGGCAAAAGTCTGTCCCAGTAAAGTTTTTGCTGGGAAAATACCTGTATCGGTGAACCGTCAATGGTTTTATATAGGCCCATAAGCCGTAGGCTTGCACTAAATAATTAATAATGGCCCACAGGGAGGTTCACAGCAACACAAGATGTTCACACATATACACAGGCAGACATGGCGGAATAGTTACCTTTATAATATGTGTTTATTCGTTTACATTACCTTTCATTTGTGAGGTGAACATAGTTATAAGAGGCGTTAGCGCCAAATGACGTCAAGCGGAGACGAAGTGCGGACGAGGCGTGGGTGAGTATACCTTTCGTATCTATGTTATGTAAACAAACGGTGCCACGTCGTTTCTATGTACTTTGTACCATTTTTTTGCGTAGGAAAGAAGCACCTCGCCACGTCCGCGCCTCGTCTCATCACGATGTCATTTATGTGTGACTCGGCGCCTAAAAAGATGATCACTTTACCCTTATCCCATTTGAGATTCATTATAAATATTTTTCCCCCCAGAATAAAATGGACGAGTCTGAGAGATTTGTTTTCTATGGAAAATTGGACAAATTTTTTTCCCGTTGACCCAATCTGTATAACTATCTGGTATTGAAGACAATATTTTAGATGCTTCTTGAGCCTCACTCGTAATCACAGTAATTTAATAATCACAAATTTGTATTTATTCTGTTGAAGGCATTGGTAAAGTCAATATATTGCAAAATGTCATCCTAACTCCCAATTTCACTGAATGGAAGACGCTAACGACAAGACAACTCCATGTCCTCGACAATTCTTTTATTTTTCATAATCTTGTGAATTATTGTTTCTTTCCCACTCATTTCTTGAATTCTCCACGACCTCTTTTCATTAAAAACGTATGGATCTGCCTGAAATATACTCCGTCGAATTAATATTTCACGGCAAATACTCTCAAACCTGTTGCTCTTTTATACATATCATTGCAGATAAGCTATTTGGGCATCTGTTGCTGTTGTTTTATTTCAGCAATATGTTTCAAAATACATTTTTCCCAAGATCACAGTAAACAACGTCAATATAGTCCAGTCACTCATACATATTTCATGAAAATAAATATTACAGGCTCTCAAATAATTTCACCTAACTTATGAAAAAGAACAAGGAGCAAAGGGACGAGTTGGATAAATAAAAGCGATATCTTTCATGCAAAAGCTACAAGCGATACGTTTCAAATATTCACGTCAAGGAATATGTGAAATAGGCCATCTTCGGAAGTCCTGAGAAACAGATTTTGATGATTTTTTTTCAATTTTGTTTCATATCACTTGAAATCAGACGCCCTGGAATTATTTATATCGCTCAAACATCGCTTATAAAAATATCGCTTATATTCATATGAGAATTTTACCAAAAATACACAAGCAAAATTGATACCAATTGTTAGTTCAATCGAATATGCGTGTCAAAAACATGCAAAATATCTCCTCGGAATTGTGGAACCTTTGTCTGGAATATAAATAGTAACATAAAGAATACTTCGGATTTTATTGAAAAATTATTGGAATACAAATTCTGAACGGAGATATCTTGGTGAGTTTCTTCCATGTAAGGTTTGTTTAGAAATGTTCCAGTTGATAAAATCCTAAAAATTGTAAAAATCAAATTACTAAATTAATTGGCGCTCTGGGGCGACATCATTGATTCCAGTGGCGCATTTGTTTTTTCAGCTGCAGGAAACCAGAAAAACCTGCAGCACCACATCGTCTGAAGATCTTGATCTGCCAATATCCTCTCTCTCATAAATTATTAAACTTGAAAAATCAAATAAATTGAATGTTGGAGTTTTCAAAATCATGTACTGATAAATCAGTTTTCCAAGCTTACCAGAATGCCCCAAACATATGGTGGAGATAAGTTGATGATGAGTGTTTATCGAAAGAAACCCATACTGATAAATCTAATTATGATACTAGTGTCAAAAAATTTTAGTCAGATGTTTGTATAATAAAAAAGACAGTTTGGAAGAAAACGCATATCCCGAGCAGAATGAAGTTGGTGGAAGCAGTAACCAACATATAATCTCACAATCATCAGAAAGCTAACAATAATAACAAAATACGTACCTCCAAATCAACGTCATAACTTATGTTCCTGGTTTTTCTGAAAAATTGAGACGAATCGGTTACAGATATGATGTGAGAACAACAACTACCAATACGTTGAGATCCCTCTTGCCACAAACTGATTCCGAAATTACTGTTGAAAAAATGGTGTACTCACAATATACGTTGTTCCTGTGGATAAAGTTACATAGTCGAAACTTGAAGGCTCCTAGATATAAGAAAACATGAACATTGTGAATAGGTTGAGAAAAGACAGCTTACAGAATCAAGGAGAGCGACACATATTCTAGAGTTAACTGGTGATCACGCAATAGAATGGAGGGAAATAATTGTCACCAGAGAAATTAATAGAAAAATTGGGAAACTCAAAAATCCGTATATATTATTTCAGTATGTAAATATATCTGTGAATCATATATCTGTACGCATGTAGACTATCGAATATGACATCTGAAGTGTCGAAAGAAATATATTTATTATATTTGCAATTGAGGAAATGTTAGAAAGTAATTCTTGGGTGTTTTGAAAACTAAATAATTTTTTTTTCGGAACGCTAACCATATAAACAAAGATTAGTATTGAAATTTAATTATTTTTCATTGAATATTCCACCTGTCGGCAAAATTCATGAAAACGAGAAGTTACTGACTAATTGAATTCTTCAATAGTTCATACACCCTAAAAACAGTAAGAAACTTCGACCCCGTCTTTCAAAGAATATCTTCGTTAAAGTTATTTTGTTGCATTCTCTATAGGAGGTAACGAATTGAGTTGTATTTTTCTCTGAAGTCGATGCTTTAATATGAAACATTTGTGGGACGGTAGTCTGGTGGGTTGACCTGTGTAATTTGCTTCACTTACTCAATATATCGTTGTTTGAACAGGTGGTTCGAACCGCAAGGTCGAACGATTGATTTTCACAAATTATTGTCCAACCCGTGTTAGAAATCACACGTTAAAAGGTATGACCTCGTTAGTCCTTAGCTAGCACAAATTTCGAGTTTTGAGAGTTGTCGTTGGTAGAGGGCGATATCTGGTTAACGGAAAAACAAATTTTTCAACAGATTTGTTTCACAGTTCATTCAAGTTTTTGGCAGTTGTGTATAGTAAATCGTGGGACTACAATTGCCACTTTCATTAAAAAATACAACTTTTTCGCGTGGTTGTTCAATTATGAGAAATTCTGCTGGTACATGTACATCTGATGATTATTGAAAACCTAAGTATTTCTTCTTTCACTATTGAAACGGATGTAGCATTACATCCATGGACGAAGAAGAGATGATTTATTGTAAAATTAAGATATTTAATTGAAATATTGTTAGTTGAATAAACTGGTTGTGCGGCATTATTTTTGCCAGCTAAGAACATTTTTCATCATTGAGTCACACTACAGTCACACTGAAATATCAATGCCCGAGGCGAGGCGATTGATAGTACAATAAATGATCCACATCACTTTCTGCTCAACTCCAAGTAATACCATTTCTGGACAGTTTTGTGTAGCGGAAAATTATAAACCCATTTTCATTTCTACTGTTTCCTAAAAATGTTTTAGTTGTATTCAAGGAATGTGTTCTAGCAAAACTGATTGTTTTATATGAATATCTTACATATTTCCCAAACATTTTTTATGTTTTCTGAAATTTTCTAACAGCAAAATTTGCCCATCACTGATTCATGAACAAGAAAATCGTTTATCAAAATATAGATGTAGGAAACCGAAGTTTCACTCAAATCAACTGAACAGTATTATTTATTTTTTCTAAAAAATATTTGGCTTGATTCTTTGAATTGACACAATGTAATAGTGAAAACCACTCAGATAAGCACAAGCATACAAAAATTTTGAAAATACATTTTTTTATATTATATTCCATCAATAAATACACCCAATTATATTGCTTTTTTTCAAATATCTTCCATGTATAGACAGCCGTCAGTAACACTTTTATTATATGTTTTGATTTTTAGCAAATTACTGATACGACAAATAAAATGAAGATATCAATATAACGGGTTCCAATATGTTTGGATTTGATTATTGAATTCATCCAACCCGATACTTTACTGATTTCAACAGTTTTTGGTAATAGTAAAATCTCAAATATCCGGAAAATTACACATTACACAACATTTTTATATGATCTAAACTTCTACCAAATAGCCAACCTTTGTGGAAATCATCTCCTGTTTCAGTTGGGAAGGTGAATAAAATAATGTCAAAAAAAGATTCCACAGTTCAAGAAGTTCAGAAATTAGTTCATCTTGAAATTTTCAATCTATATCATCATTATTATCTCAGTTTGATGTTTTATATCAAATGAGGAATGTGTAAGTTCTTGTGAAAGTTTTCAATAAAGTCCAAATGAGTAAGCAAAGTATTTTGATACAATTTTCTTATGAATCAAAAATGGACAAATACAGGAAAACATTTTGTTTTTAGAAAATCTAAGAAGGTTACGGTTAACAGCCAGTCATGAAATATTCACATTGCATCTGTGACAAACGATATTCCAAATGTGAAGAATGATAACGGAATTTGCTTTATCGATTTATTTAGCCAAACTCTCATCGCCAAAAAACCCGAAATTGGCAAGTCTACTAAATTAAACCGGAAGTGGCTGGAACACACGTTGCAAGCCCTAGACCCTCAAGTAAAACGAAGCGACCGCTTCTAACTAATTAAAATGGAGCAGAGAATACAGCCGAGATTTTAGGAAATTTGCCTACGTTCCAACATATTGGAGCGAAGATGGTGTTTTTCCGAAGATATACATTTATTTCATTAATTCGGATTTCCATTGTCTAATATTATATAAATTTATTTGAAATCCCCGAAAAAATTAAAAAGATCAGCTGAAATATATTTGCTTGATATAATCAAGCAAAAAAACTGAAATTACAATGAAATGAAATACAAGTAACAATAAAAAAATTGAACTATTAAACGAGATGAAAATGAAAAATAATCAACAAGAAATAAAAATTAAAAATTAAAAGATTCTAAGCCAAGTTACTTCGCGACGTTTCGATTGTAAGTATCCACAATCGTCTTCGGATGATAACTGAACTCATTTCTCCGAGATCTGACTATTTATAGGTCATTCGAGTGCTTTCACCTATCCCCTCTTTCCTCTCGCTACTTCATCTGTTTTAGCGGTACCACCAATAATAAAACCACTGCAAGGAAACAACATCTTTTATGAAGAATTCAAGGCATTTTGTCGAACTACTAGAGGCAATAGAAGTCACAGAGCAGGATTAACTTATCAGTTTAGAAGTGGAAAGCCTGTATACCAACGTTCCTGTCGAAGAAGCACTTCAAATAATACGGAGGAAGCTATTCGAAGATGGGGACCTAAAAGATAGAAAAAACTTACCGATACAAGTAAACATGGAATTACTAGGATGCTACTTCCAACTGAAGGACGGATTCTTTACGCAAGATGAGGGAGTGCCAATGGAATCGCCACTTTCATCGCCCACCAGAAGCTCCGAGTCTGTTTGTGATACGTTGACGACACCTTCATATTATGGAACCATGGAAATGCACAACTAGACACCTTCCTGAAGCACATCAACAACGTAAGTCTTTCCATCAGATTCACAATGGAGAAGGAAGTCCACAACGAATTGCCATTCTTAGACGTATTAACGAAAAGGACCGACACTAAATGGCAAATATCTGTATACCGAAAACCCACTCACCCAGGACAGTATCTGAACCAGGAATCCAACCACCATCAATCGACTTGAGGAATCATCACAAGACTCTAGTAGACCGTGCTTTCGGGCTCTGTAATACAAAGGAAGGTCTCGAAAAGAAACAATAATCAAAAATGACCTTGAACGGAATAGTTACTGCAAAGTGATGGTGGAACAGACTTTGGCTAGAAGACACCAAGAGCCTCACAATCAAGGGAAGCCGCCACAACCAGTACTTGTACTTTCCCACATCAGAGGATTTTCGGGAAAGATGAGAAGAATTGTGCCTCACGAAAACCAGGCCACCAAACGCACACTGCGATTCCGAGAATTGCATTTACCGGATACCCTGCGTGTGCGGAGAATCATAAATCGGTGAAACTAAGAAGGTAGAGCATTCGCCACACTATTCTATATATACCTGATTTTTTCATTGCATCTTGCTTGGGTATATACAGGCCAAACCGGGCTATTGGCCTCATCAGCTAGAAATACGTGTCCGCGGTTTGCCCCACTTTTGGATTGTTGTGTCCACTAATTGTTTAATTTTTGATTTTTATATCATACCCACTCGATGAAATATCTCTTTGTATTTATATCCTGGACCCGGATGTCACGCAGGTAGCTATAGCTGCCTACGTGGTCATGTTAGATGTAGCCTGGGAATTCTAGGT
>WOGO01009030.1:0-10378 GCA_015342085.1 Leptinotarsa defecta
CCAGGTTGTAAGCATATTTTGAACATCTTGATTCGCTCACTCTATCGAGCCCTGGCTTTGGGAATGGCGAGGCTTCCCGTGTATTATTTTCACGCCATCCCACATATTTGCTAATTCTTGGCTAATTTTATTTGCAAACTCCATACCATTATTGTTACATTGGAGAATGGATAGGGCTCCCAAAAGAGTGAAAATGTCCATAAGTTGTTTTGCTACTTCTGACGCAGTTTTTGTTTTTAGTAGGCGCAATACAACAAATTTGGTTAAATGATCTTGATAATTCAAAATAAATTTAAATTCATTATCTGGTTGTGTCTGTAAATCTATAAGATCCACTTGACACCTAGAATTATTTCACTCGTCAAAATTGGTTTTATCACAATTCCTTTTTTCTTGTCCTTTGACTTTTTTTGACATGCTTCACATGAAGATAAATACAACATAACTGCTTCAGTAGTAATGTTGTTGTATTTGCTATTAATTTCTTTCACTAATCTGTTACGGCCACCATAGCCAGTTGCCAAATGAGCATCGTGTATAATTCCATAAGTTGCTTCAATTGTTGCAAAATATTTTATGCTATCTCCTTCTTTTAATTAACTTATTAATTTTTCTCCCTTCCCTACCACTAGTATATCGTATCTTTTCAGCCGGCGGTAATCTACATCACTTTTATTTTTTTCTTTTAATTTTACTGCCTTTACTTCCAATAATATTTTTTCACATTGATGTTGATTCAAATAAATATTATTTTTGTTTTTTCGTTATACAACCTGTTCTAGTTGCTTTTTAAATTTTTCTTTTTGTTAATTTGAAAAGTAGTTATTGTAGGGTACATAAACATAATAGCATTAACATTATAGATAGAGCACTTGCACGAAATGTGTAACGTGAAATAGCAGCGCCTACTGAACTAGCCGAAACGGTAGTTCGCGTACCACTACAGTGCGCATGCGCACCACATTACTAGCACTTGCGATTTCGTATGCTCACATTTACCAAAACGACATGATCATTGTGAATTGTGAATGTTCATTTTACTTTGAAATTGTAAATGTGTACATTTGCCGCAATATCTACTTTTACCGTAACATATCTATTGAAAACACTTTTTTTTACAACAGAACAAAAGTACTATCTCTTAACAAGCGTTTTTCTAACCAAGTTGGAATCATTGGGAGTTGGCTTTCAATCATTTGAAAAGTAGATTTTAGTCATCTCACGATGACAGTATTTTTGTTCTGTTGAAAAAGTACTTTCACCGATTCATTTCACGTGAGAAATTTCAATTTTACCTATAATCTTTGAGAATCACTTCTGTCAACTGATAACATTATATGAAAGAGAAAGAGGTTTTGTTTTTTGTATAATTTCACCTCATATAAGAGGTCCTATAATAGATTTTTTATACCTCTCACACGAAACTATTATTGTTTCCTGTTTGAGTACACACAGGGTGTTTCAAATTCAGTCCTCACCATTGGGATCTCGAAATCTATTAGATATATGAAGATGGTTAACTTGAGGCAAAGTTGCGCATTTACCTGAGAGCAATATGCCGTTGAGAAAGTTCTGAAATCCCGAATATATCCGGAGATATCCGGAAAAAACATAAAAAATATTTTTTTTCTGGCTTTATTTCTCGAAGGATTCGAAAATAAATTGCACTTTCAGTTTGCCACTTTTTCCCTGCTACATAATGATGTTTTCAGATATGCTAAACGACGTTTCGTCTTTCGACCATCATTATCAACTTTACTTTTTCTTAGGGGCGCTGTATTGGATTTTTTCTGTTTTGAATAGAACCAGATTTTACCTTTATAATGATGTATCATCAGTTATCATTCTTTTTCGTAAAATTGGACATATTGAAAAACATGTATTCTTATCATAATAGGCTTTGACTTTGATGTTTCTAAATTTGACTTTCAATAACATTTTGTTATTGTACAAGTCATTGAATTTTTGTCGAAAAATGGCTTTCACGAATGAAGAAAAAGAGATATGACACACATTTATTACAAATACGATAGAAACAGTGTTAGGACATCGGAAATGTATTTAAACTTGTATCCCGAAAGACGACAACCACATCGAACCATCTTCAAGTTATTGGATCAAAATCTCACCGAGTTCGATTCATTTGAAAAGCCGAGGAAAAAATACGGAGTTAGAATGGACCAGGAAACTAAAGAAAATTTGATAAATGAGGTATGTATGAGGTAAGTTAGACATTGTGTCCTTTTCAATTAAAATTACATAAACAACCACATGCAGTTCCGAGGAATTTGACCTCAAGTGCGATTTAGTATTTATGTGTGGGCAGGATTTCACAAATAAAGAACTTTGGGTCCTCATTTATTCGACGGAATTCTGAATGAAAAAACCTATCACCAGTTTTTAATGCATATTTTCGAGGACTATTTGGATGATCTACCTTTGGTTAACTAAAACAACATCTAGTTTCAACACGATGGTGCTCCACCATACACTACCAGACGAGTATCTAATCACCTGGCTGAAAGGTTTGGTGATAAATGGATAGGGAATAATGGGCCAGTGAGGTGGCCAGCAAGGTCTCCAGACTTAAGTGTTACGGATACATTCTTATGTGATACACTGAAAAATAGAGTTTATGGTCATATCATTATGAATATCAAAATATTGAGGACCATTACCACAGCATTGTTAGAGAGTTCGTAAGATTGAGGAGGAGGGAAATTAATCGTGCAGTGAATAATATTCGAAGAAGGGCACGGTTGTGTTATCATGAATAAGGCCAGCATGTTAAGCATTTGCTGTGATTTACTTTCGTCTTCACATTTTAGTTAATTATTGTAATTTGTTCAAAGTTATATTTTCATTGAAAAGGACACAATGTCTAATTTACCTCATACACACCTCATTCATCAAATTTGATTGTTGATTCTGTCCCCGTATTTTTTCATTGGCTTTTCAAACGAACCAAACTCGTTGAGATTTTGATCCAATAACTTGAACATAATTCGATGTGGTTGTCGTCTTTCGGGAAACAAGTTTAAATACATTTCTGAGGTCCTAACAACAAGAAAAAATAAAGTTGATGATGGTGGCCGGAAGACGAAACGTCGGATAGCAAATCTGAAAACATCTTATGTAGCGGGAAAATAGTGGCAATGTAGAAGTGCAATTCAATTTCGAATCCTTCAAAAAATAAAGCCAAAAAAATAAATAAAAACCATTTTCCGATATCTCTTTTTTATCCGGATATCTCCGGATATACTCGGAATTTCAGAACTTTTTCAAAGGCATATTGTTAGTCAGGTAAATGCGCAACTTCCCCCTAATTCAACCATCTTCGTATCTCTCATAGTTTCCGAGATCCCAATGGTGAGGATCGAATTTGAAACACCATGTATAGTTCAGGGTATTCCAACTAAAACTTAACCAAACTCGTATGTTCTGAATTTTTTCTGCTAGCCCCCATATTTTATTTAATAGCATGAGAGTCGAGTTATACAGTTTTAGAATTAGTTTGATTTATAGGGCAGAGTGAAGGAAGCGGTATTGAAGTATTTGGTTCAATTAGTGTGATTTGTGTGATGAAATAATCCACATTTTAATTAAATCCCAAGCTTGTTACGATATTTTGTGATTGCATAAACATTTACGTTCAAATGAGGTAATATACAACTCTCCATCGCATTGTTATGTTTTTCTCCGTGGGTTTACCAATAATTGACTACATTATATAATAATCAAACCTAATTTTATTCCACTATCAGTACAACAAAACATTTTAACTGAAACTTCAACTATCATTCAAATGTCTATCGCCTTATTAGATCGCTCTGCACCGCACTGTCACTTCAACTTGACTATCTCAATAAGCGAGTGGGTCGCGTTTATATTTGGTAATCGAAGGCGGTAGAAAGTTCGCCGGAATTCCATCGAAGCCGGTAGCATTGTTCTCGCCACATCTAAAACGGCCGCGAGCGCAGGTCGAGTTGGGCGTTATCTTGATCACGTCACGATTCATGGCTACCAGCGGCGGCCAGCGATATTTACTTTAGGGCATGATTCACAACAGTATTTTAAATTTTTGGGGATCAAGTCAAGAATGACATTTCCATTTCAAATAATGTACAAAAAAAATTTGTATTTCATTGTTCTCATGAAATATGAATTCAATATTGGGCAAAAAAATAAATTTGTGTAGCCCTGTTTATTTGACGAATTAATAATTCCTTCTAGATGATCAGCAAGAGGAAAGGTGAGTTTGGGTTGGGAATCAAGTGATTCGACTGAATCAATAGTAACTTCAAATCGAGGAGATGAAGAAAATAAAGGACCGGCCGAGATATATTGTAGAAGAAGCAGTAAACGACCAGTCGAGCGACCAGTCTACCCGTAGTTCCCTATATTTTCATTTGGCCTGAATTTTTTCGTACGGTAATCCAATGTATACTTGTTACACAGGGACGTATATGCTGTACGCTCATCGAATAAATTCAGTTGAGACGAACTTGTTGAATACATTCTCTCAATTTTTATGTTGATCCCGTGTTTCTAGTTTCGTCTGCTAAATGAAATTTGCACAGCTACTTGCTTCGTTCGATCGCACGTAATGTTCGCTAAGAATATACTTCTCGGAACTTTGCGTTCTCTATAGAAAATATATCCACCTAACTAGATTAAAAGTTACGGTAGAATTGAATTGAATCGCTGCCTTGAGATGCCTGTTTTTAAAATTTATCAAGTATTCCTTCTACGGAAACGGTGAATTGTTTCCAACTTGAAGAAATCGTATTCGTGCAAAGTTTTTGGTTGTCTTAATTCAATTGCTTTGATACACTTCAATGGATAAGTTCAACGTCTTTGCTGATTTTGCTGATTAGGGGATTTGTCTAATAATAACACAGCTCACTAACATTTTTTCATTCGACTAGTAGACCGAAGACTAATTGCTTTGAGAAAAAGGTTTTTACCATAAACTAAAGTTTTTTTTTTGGTTGTGTGTCCCTTTTTCTCCCCATTGGGATACTTGTTCATCTGATACATAGATAGATGTTTATTGACTACGTTATATAAAAAATTACATTTTGTAGCGGGTCATTGGGTGCGGACATTTTGTATGTATGAAATGTAGGACACAGTATACACTTAAAGACAAAAAATCACATAAGCATAAAACATTATACGTATAGATAAAAGTTGCGAAGCAGGCAATCAGACAGGTAAATTATTAGCGGAATTTATTAGCAAAATATGTGGGAAGCAGATCTGTGAATATGTATCATAAGTGTGTGACAGGAAATAGGACAAAACTTTATATATTTCAGGCCATAAATTCGTCAACTGTGTAGAAACAGTGGTGGGAGCATATTTTCTTGACTTCTGCTTTGTAATTATTATAATTTAGGTTTTTACTTTCATCAGATAATTCGTTATATATCTTAATATGAACAGAGTTTCTGGCTGACTTGCTTAGACGAAGTCTTGGTTTTCTTTTAATTTCTAATTTTAATTTCTGATATTGTAGTTATGGAATTCCGCATTAGTTGAGTAGGCATTTTTGTTTTTATGCATATGTAGTAGTGTGTGGCATATGTATAGGGAAGGTACAGACATTATTCCATACTCGGCAAACAGCGGCCGGCAGTGATCCCTATGTCCTGCATAGGGACATGACTCTTATAGCCCGCTTCTGAAAAGTGAAGACTTTTTTAAGTTTGAAGTATTACCCCATAAAATGATACCGTGAATCAAATGGGATTATATGAGACCATGAAAGACACTCAATAAGGTTTCTATGTTTGCAAACTTTGAGTTGACGCAGAACATACGTGAGATTTGCGAAAAAGTTCAGTTTTGTTTCTGTTCCGACAGAGTAAATTATTACTATACTAGTTTTTGGGAAAGAAAGTTTATAACTTTCTACTACTCCATCTTGTTACAGAAAAGTCGTAATTCATAAATGAATTGTGTGTATTTTCTATAATGTTATCCAATTTGGTACTGAAGAGCCTTGGGGCAAGTGTCTTAAGGCAAAACATCGGTGTATACCAGTGAGGGTGACAGTGTTCCATGTAAGGGCAATTTATTACCATTCATTCAAAGTATAACTCATGTGAATCATATCTGATTTTTATTCCACAACGAATGTTTGAAATACAAACCGAGTAGAGAAAAGTATCTTTTGTATGATTCAGTGTTCATATAGAAGTATTTGTTTCGAAAGAATTTCATTCTTTCGTGTAATTCAATGTTTATATGAAAGTAGCTGTTTCTGAAGGACTTTCTTTTAGTTTGTGTCTGAAAGTTACTTCTTTGCATGATCTACACATCCATGTATAGAGTTACTTATTTCCAAATTGATTACTTTGGAAGTTCCCTCATCCCTTTGTTTGTGTCAAGATGGAGTAGTAGAAAGCCAAAAACTTTCTTTCCCAAAAAATAACAAAAGTTGCTTCTCTCAAAATGTTCTATGCCACGAACTAATCGTCAAGAGGATGTGATATGTTAGGATCATACTTGGTTTGCCAGAAAAGTAGTGTAAGAGAAATCCAACACTACAGCGATTCGTTCCCAGATCGTGAATTACCTAATCGGCGTTTTTATGCTGTGCTTCATCGTCGAGTCAAGAACAATAAAAAAGTTTTTGGGAAAAGAATAACTAAAAAAGATTTTGTAATATCTGAAAATACAAAAATTGACGTCTCGGCCTACTGTGAGGTGAATCCAAATAATTCTATCAGATATTTATATAGAGAAATAGTTGTTCCATCATTAACGAATTCTGAAGAAACAATACGATTTTCCCATATGAGTTAGGACCAATGCAAACACTAGAACCTGGTGACCCTGACAGACAATTGGGATTTTTGCAGATTCAAACTTCTATATTATATGAAGCGATGAGGTTGATTTTTCAAAATGTGGGATGTATAATAGAAAGAATTTTTGTTATTGGAGTAAACATAATCCATTTCTAGTCCATTTCCACAATCCGCAAAAACTATTTAGTATTAATGTTTGGTGTAGTCTATTCAGAGGTAGAATTATCGGTCCATTTTAGACCATGGTTTTTTGAAAGGACCTCGTTTCAATAATTTATTAACGATAGTGTTGGGAGTGTTTTGTCAAGATCTTGATCTGGTGGCTCGTCAGATGCAGGATGGAGCACCAGCAGTGGCGTAAAAATAAATGTTGCGAGACTGTTTTGGCAACAGATGGATTGCTACAAATGGCCTTCTCGCTTACCAGTCATGACACCTCCAGATTTTCAATTTTGGGGATTTTCTCAAAATGGGGTGTATAAAATTAAACATAATAATGTAGATGAACTGAAAAACTATATTGAAACTAGAATTGATGGCCGAATTGCGTTAAAAACAGCACGTAGTGCCAATAGAAGGGCCCAAATATGTGTTCAACAGGAAGGCGGTGTTTTTAAATATTCCTTCAATATTCTATAGCTCTTTATTTGCCAAAACAAAGAAAATGTTTGTACTAGTGAAAGAAATAAAAATTTCCACATAAATTATTCATTTTCAACTTTAGGAAGAAAGGTGATATGAGCTCTATTGTTGAGAATATTATTACGAATCGAATTGCATGATGAAATATGGGATGTTTCGTTTACAAAAATATAATTTTTTGAAATCGCGACTGTCAATTTTTTGTTTTCGGCATTGAGAAGGCCATTGAAAATGTTACTAGTTGGTGGTGCCTAGTTGATTTGGAACACCCTGTTTACTAAATATATCCAGATGAAAACCACACTCAAACTGATTTTCTTTTCTTTAACTACACTAAATACGCCTAGTGTTTTACTTCACGTTTTAATTTAGGCTACGTCAATAATTTCAAAAATATATTTTTATATATAAATTTTCACCTTGTATCTTCGAAACAGACTTGCTTTCAAATGATCATCGAAGGACAAATGCATGAAATAATAGTTTGAATTTTTTGCCGTATGGGGAATAAACAATTTGTATAGATGTCAAGAACTTCAGCATGCTGAACATTTTCCTTTTATATATTTTCAGGGTTGTCTACCGAATATGGTCTATATAGCTCATTTTTGGGTGCCTTCGTCTACATTTTCATCGGTAGTTGTAAAGATGTTCCAATGGGTCCTTCAGCTATTTCAGCTTTGATGACTATGCAAGCCGTAAAAGGAATGGGACCAGAATATGCCATATTACTTACTTTTTTATCGGGATTAACCCTGCTCATTATGGGGATACTAGGACTAGGTAAGTGTTATGTTTTGTTCTTCAAGGAGAAAAAGTAGAGATTCACATTATTATTGAATTGTTCCATCACTGATTGCCAAATTTTGAATTGATCCAATAAAGAGTGTAGATCCACAATCCCCACATTTTGTTTTATGAAAGAGAGGATATTGGTAGATCAGGATCTTCAGATAATCTGGTACTGCAGGTATTTCCGTGTTTTCCTGCAGCTGAAAAAGCAATGCGCCACTAGAATCAGTGATGTCGCTCCGGAGCGCCAAATAATTTTTGTTGTTTCATATATATTACTTTTTTCATATTAGTCTAAATCAATATTAATGACCAAATGTATATAGGTAGCTGTTTCGAGAAGTCTGAAAGTTACTTCTCTGCATGAACTACACATCTTTTTGAAATTAATTGCTTTCTCCCTTTCTTTAGGAGGTTCCCACATTTATTGTAAAATAAATCACGTGCTATTATTGAATATTCGATACTTTAATGATACTTGGATCCGAGTGTAGAATGGAAAATGTTTTCAGTTCACCCCGGTAAATTACTGTATAAATTCAAATTATGTTTCAGAAAAATAATGTATTTATCAGGGACTGTCCAATATTTTCACCTATTAAAGAAAGACCAAGAAGATTAAATCTGCTTTCGTCTTCAGAATTGAAAAAATCTAAGTTTTTTTATCTTTGGTTCGCTTTATTTTTCAAATTTAATCGAAAGATGTCAGAGCTATTCAGAAATATTTTATATGATGATGTTGATGTAATTCTTAAATATTCGATATAATGCAAATTGTTCTTCGCCACTATACCATAACACCCTGTTATTTTGGAACCCATACATCAATTTTGAAAAATGACAATTCCAAATTATGGTACTCGATACGCTTTATTCAAATATGTTGACAGATATCAATTATTTTCATTTTGAAGTCTTACTGTGACCTGCAAAGTGGGTCGAAATTTCGAGAAGGACCATTAAACATTTTTTATCGGAAAAGTAGATACCCCATTCGATTTGGGGATATTTCGAACATCTAGATTCCAAGTTTCAGTTTAATATGTCATACAGTATATTAGTTATATGATAAAAAATTTCCAAATCCATGATTTCTTGACCCTGTATGGAAGTCTATGAACTCCACAATAATAATACTTCGCATACTCAGCTACGAGTAGGTACATAGATTATT
Organism: Leptinotarsa defecta; assembly: GCA_015342085.1. Classification (NCBI taxonomy): domain Eukaryota; kingdom Metazoa; phylum Arthropoda; class Insecta; order Coleoptera; family Chrysomelidae; genus Leptinotarsa; species Leptinotarsa defecta. Next base: position 9,427 of record WOGO01009030.1, read on the forward strand.
ATCGTTTCAAGGAGTGGTCTATAGTTCAATTAAAATCAACATATGAAAAGTAGAAAACGTGTTTTCAATTTTAGAAAAAATACCAACAACAGGAATTAGGTAAATGATGAATGGAACTATTTTTTCAGATATTGTAGCTTTTAATATATCCTCCTTCAAGCTCTATACATTTTTCGTAACTTCGTCTCAAATTCTGGTGGGTCTACCTCAATTTACTTGCTATTATTTTTTCACACGGTTGCCTTATCCTCTCCTTCAATTCGTTCAAATTTCATGTTCTATTTCTATAAACACTTTGTTTCAAATATCCCCACGGCCCCCGTGGGGATATTGGCCCCACGGGGGCCAATATCTTCCTTAAAATTTTTCATCAAGATATTATCGAACAGCGATTATATTGTAAATGGAGGTACCGTCTAGTTGGAATATAACAATTCTGCATTCTTCAATGCTCAGTTCTTTCATGAAATCCAAGAATTTCGTTGTGAAAAAATAATAAAATCCTCACCCGTTTAGTGTGTTTTCAAAAAACACTAGACCTATTATACGGTTTTTGAATATTCCTACTCTAACATTCTTTTTCGTGAATATTGTCTCTTTGTGTTTATCATCTAGTGTGGATTCTCCCTTGCCCAGTACCTGGAGTTTTGAGTAGACACTGTACCGTTAGTGGTAAATGTCGCCTCATCGGTAAAGAGAATATTGCTCAGAATTTATTATTATTATTCAAATATTCACCTTGGCAGTATAAACAGAATTCCAATCTTCGTTCCTCATCGCCCCTCTCTAACGTGTGCATGATTTTCGGTTTGAAGCAAAAACTTTATTTTATTTCCAAACATACGTATTTTAGACATATTTACGTGTAAATCGCGTGTAGTCTGCCTCAAATTATTTTTCGGGTTTTCTTGAACATACTCTAAAATTTGCCCGTCTATCTCTATATTCCCTC
>WOGO01009031.1:0-20124 GCA_015342085.1 Leptinotarsa defecta
AGTTTGAGTATTTCTTGGACTTTGTCAATAAGATGCAAATCTTTGGACAATAAAGTATATTTTGATTTGAGTTTTGGTTTTGAGCAAAATCCTCCAGAAAATTAATGAAATTTGTTAGTTTTTTCTTAACAATACCTCTTTTGCGATTAAGAACTTTTAATTGATTTTCTAACAGTAATTTTTCACAAGAATGTTTTTTTCAAAAACCAGATTGATAAACATGATTTGATTTTTGTCAATGAACTCTAATAATTGATTATAAACTGCTATTTCTAAAACCATATCTATTGGCGGTATGGTCATAATAGGTCTAAATTCACTTGCTTTTATAGTGTTTGTAACTTTAGGTATGAGTATAATGGTACTTATTTTTAATAATTCGGGCAATTGACCATTCTGGGCGCTGTATTGATTAAATTGAGGATTGCATGACCTGCTGTAGCGCCCTAAATAAGATAAACCTTTCGCACAAGCTTTCAAATGAAGTATCTCCATTCAATTTCTTGACGTTACAGCTGAAAGTGGATGAAGCGAGCAGCGTAAGCACAAAGAGCGAAGTGAACGGTGACGTGGACAAGAAAGACGACTCCGGAAACGAGACCGGAGCCGGAGAACCGGAGCAAGAGGACGACCAAGAAGTGTACTACGACAAAACCAAATCGTTCTTTGACAAGATATCCTGTGAAGCCGTCGAACGTGCCAAAGGGAAATCGCAGAGGACCGATTGGCGCGTCGAACGTAAGCTTAATTCGGAGACGTTCGGCGTGGCTGCGACGAGACGCGGAAAGTAAGTGTGCGTTCCCTAAATCGAGTTTCGGAAATTCGTAGAGTTTAACCGTCGTACGTTTTTTTTATTCAAGTTTCAGGGGGCGCGGAGGCTACAGAGGCATGGGCTACCGCGGAGGTTACAGGAACAACTACAGGCATCCGCAGAGGCGCGATCAACAACAACAGTCGTCATCGCAGAATCAACAAGGTAATCCTTCAGAACAGAATCAAAAGCAGAAGTGCTCGAACGTCGAGAAAGACTCTTCGTCGGTGAGCGCCGATGTCACTTGCACGCCGGCGGAGCCGTCTGAGCAGGCGCAAACCAAGATAGCCGACGGCTTCTCGGGCGTACCGTCGACGTCAGGTATCTTTTCTAAATTTGTCGGGGGCGTTTTCTAACTCGTCGTCTATCTTCTAACCGTTTACTTTTGGGTTTTTCGCTCCTAACTGGTTGGTAGGGATAGTTTGACATAGTTTTTGTTGTTGTTGTTTTTTTGTGTCAAGTGGAAGGTGCATTGTTGATGCTGAAAGGTAGTTTACCCGTTGATTTTTTTAATTCTCATCCTTCGTGGAGTAAGTTTAATGAAAAAAACCTTTCTTGAGATATTCTTTCATTGCTAAAAATACATTTATATTTTAATAAATTAGGGACAAGGATCGATTGAATTTTGGTGTTTAGAAACCATGTGGTGTGCTCAAAATATATTTTCAGGGAGTAGAACGAAAAAGAAATATCCATTTCAATTAATCTTATCGAATCTGAAATGAAATTGTGGATTTTCCTGTTCGACTATGGGCTTTACTAAAATGATCTTACTTTCTGTTGGTCCTCATACAGTGCATTTCTTTAATGTCCCCCCCCCTTTTATTTTTTGAATGAGTCATCTCAAAAAAATTGAATTGAAAGTGAATGAAAAGGGGGGTCTTGTGACACATTATTTTGAAGCTCCTGATGAATACTTCACAACCTTATAATATGAAGTCAATATCTTCACCTACTACAAAATGGCGGAACATTTAATAGTTTCCTGAAGAAGAACACATTAATATCGATATTTCTAGAAATATTCCTTTTTATCTGCCATATAGCAATTCCAACAACCCGATAAGGTTTGTCAAGTTTTTTTTTGTTTATAAAAACGACAAGAAATGTCAGTACGACAATGAACATCATTGTTCAGTTAGAATATTCTCATTTAGTTTTCGGTTTTACCAGTAGAAAGGTACCACGTCAACAGTCCATTCAGGAAGAATAGCAACTGCAAATAATTGGTGAGATGGTAGTAAATTCTGAACAGTCTACTTATTCCGTCGCGAATGTTTGTGAGGTGTCTCCTTCTACTGTGTGGAGACTTTTGAAGAGGAATAGGTATCATCCATACAAAATTAAAATGGTACATCAATTAACTGAAGATGATCCTAATCGAAGAACACAATTCTGCGAAATTATGACAAAAACCTTGCGAAGCATCCTACCTATCCCCACAATATTTATTTTAGTGACAAATGTACTTTTTTTTTAACGGCAATGTTCACAGACCAAATTTCCGTTATTGGAGTAACACCAACCCTCAGGTTTTCCGGGAAACACATACGCAATATCCAGAAAAAATTAACGTTTGGGCAGGAATATTGCGAAACCACATTGTAGGACCTCTATTAATTGATAAAAATTCAACAGGGGAACTGTATTTGAATATGCTATTGTTGACCCTCTCATCACTCAAATCGTCGAAACGAATCCTAATGAATTTAATATGGATATTGTATTCCAACAAGATGGAGAAACACCACATTACTCCAGGCAAGTAAGAAACTATTTGGATACTAATTTTCCCGCTCGTTGGATTGGCCGTCGATGTCGTACAGAATGGCCAATCCGCTCGACAGATTTGACACCTTTGGACTTTTTTGTGGGGTTATTTGAAACAAAAAGTGTACGAAACTGAACCTGCTTCAGTAATGGATTTATAACAGAGAATAATAAATATTTGTAGAGATATTCACGTTAATGTGTTTGAAAAAGTTCAGCGTGAAATATCGGATAGGCTGTTCATATGTCAAGAAGTTCAAGGCAACCATTTTGAGCATCTTATGAACTGAACTCAAGCTTTTTACCTCATATTATGTAGATAAATGTCAATGTATTCAGGCAATTATTGAAAGTTTCGCCATTTTGTAGTAGTTGAAGACATTGATATAATATTCTAGGGTTGTGAAGCATTTGTCAGGAGCTTCGATAAGATGTGTCACAAGACCCCTTCTCTATTTAATTTTTTCCCAGATGGCGCCCAGACGCCATCTTGAAAGTTTCATCTGTCAATTTCACTTGAAAATAAAGTATTCATGCATTAATTTCATCATCCCAAATTTCAGTTTTTTGAGTTGACCGTTCAAAAAATTATAAAAAAGTGGTATTGAAGAAAATCACTGTATATTGATTTTCAATAGAACAGTAATTTCTTCTCATGGACAAAACACAAGCACTCCAGAAAAATCCTTAAGGCGCTCTAAGAGCGGTGCCTGTGCGAAAGTAGCGATTCAGATTGGATTTGAATTGCTGGAAATTAAATCCATTTGGAGAAACTTCCACATAAACACAATTTTTCAAGTGAGTTTTGAAGAAGTGAAAAGATTGTCATTTATTCAAGTTGACGTTCATGATTGAGAATCATTATAAGTGTGAGTTTGAAGTGGAGTGACGTATCGCCTAACCAAAGAAGGAAAGTATGTGGAGAACTTTAGAGAAAGGCAATATTCACACGATTCCTTGATGTCTCTCATTTCCTCAATATTTTATGATTTTTTTTGATTGAATATAATTTTTTATATTTTCAGTGGAATTGAAAGTTATTAGAATGCCTATTCTAATCATCCATTCATCATCCTATTCATCCCTATGAGAATATATGAGTTTATATAAAACAATTTTCTGTTTGAACTCTCGTCATGAATTCATGATCGCAATTCATTTCTTTTTTCTCAAAAAATTGTACATGACTTGAAACAAGGAATTATTTCCGAATGTTTATGAGAAATCGAACTGATGGGCTATTGAAGTAAACTCAAACTTTTATCTGAAATTAATAAAATCATTTGCTGATAAAATTTCAATTGATAAATTTTCCTTTATAATGAATACATCATACATACATTAAGTGATAATGGTATTTACAAACAAATCAATTCATCGATTCATGGAATGAATTATTATATTGATACTACAGAGAAAATACTTCTATTTCAATTCCTCCACTAACTGGTTAAAGTAAAGTCATCTCAATAATTTTGATAGCGCTCATAATATCATCTTTGAGAGAGATAGGTGGATCTCTTACCTCAAACCCCTTTTCATTCCATTATACGAAGTTTAATTCATAACTATGTAATGAATAAATGATGAAGTTGTTCAAGGAATTTTCTTATATAGTGAAAAGCATACATGGAAAATAAAACAATCTTTTCACCTCTCCAAAACCTCTCCTCTTCCATAACATTTTCCTCTATAAAGAATACATATTCGTTTCTGTCTGCTCATTAAGTGTGATTGCTCATTTAATAATGATGTTTTTACTGGAATTTTACAAATAAATTATTATAACGATTCTTGCAGATTGCAATAAATACTTGTATTTTTTATTTTAATTACTCCAATTACTTGTTTGACTGAACTCTTCTTGTCGGGGATGATTGGAATGAAAAACTTCAACACAGAAAAGTGTGTAAATTGAAAGCCCGATTTTGGAGGAGTTGTAATGGTTAGTGCATCAAACCATAGGGTAAAACCCTGTATCTTGTTACTTTTCCTAATAAAGCAACCATTCAAGTTTCTCCTATCCCAGTGTAATACCTAAGTTGGTCTACAGTGACAAGTGTTGAAGAGAGATACAGTATTCCTGGAAATTTGTGTAGATGGCGTCCGAATAAGAGCTTTTAATTTGGTAACCATTTTCAGGGCTTATAATTGAATTTCTATAAAAAAATCATGAACTGACCTGCGTTATTGCCTGGATATTATGTAGCTTGGTGTATGGTATGTTGTCTATTCTAGGGTCTATCCAGAAATTAGTAAGACGTTTCGCCATCTGCAGGTCACAAGTTGAAATCATTACAGACCATTGTCTACGTGAATTCTTCCACAATATCAAGATCCCTTTCCAGGGAGAGCTGAATTCTGTCACCAGGTAAAGTTTTTAGTACATACCCTGACCACCAGAAGGCAAGATAGTGCGATGTCAATATTTAATGTGGGTATCACTCAGAGTAATAATAAGACATAGAGTTGCCATGCCTGTACGGTGCCTATACCAATACAATACATGTGTTTCGTACTATTCTTTTCTGTACAACTTATGGGCGAGGGGGGTGGCGGGTAATGAGAGGTTATGGAGAGTTTGCTTACATTTGGAGTAAGTTGGACCATAAGACAGTGGCGGTTGGTTTAGTTAATAGTCGGAGGGATATTATATATTTATAAAATAAATCATTTCAGATGAAAACGCATTCTGTTCAAATAGTTCCTACAGGAAATTTGATTTATTATTCATTAATAAGATATTTATTTATGTATGGCTTTATAATGAAGCGCGTGGTTAACTAGGTTGAAATTAAATTATTCCAAATGAACTAATTCATAACAATGATAAATGTTAATTTCAAAAGTAATGAACTTCGCTTTATGAAATCAGATGAAGAAATTTGTGATTTATTAGATTTGATAAACAAGAAGTACGGTTTATGAGGTCCGATGTAAAGAATTTTCGATTAGAAATCATGAATATTCATAATTACGATTGAGGTTTGATATTATTATGTGATTTCATTCAAAATTGGTATCTAGGGGTCTTTGTAGACCGACATTATATTTTTTTTTCAATAATTCATGCTGCCGAATTCTATAATTACGAAAAATCATTAATGTAAATGAAAAAGTTATATTCAAAAATGAAAAATATGCTTTTCATATGTGTGCCATAGGCCATATTCATTCTGTGATCAACAGATTAAAAAGCTTTCTGCTCAATCTTCAGTTTGTATACTAAATAGTTATTTTTGTGCAACCGGTGTTGAATCTGTTATTGCTCACTTAACAACTAACTTACGTCACACAAAGAATATGATTTCCATTTTGGTTTTTCTTTCTTTGCACGAGGCTCTCGCGTTGCGTACAGACAATATTCAATAAGAAATAACGGTTGTCATTTTTTCAACCTTTTTTTTGGTTAGGATATGTCAAATAATGAAATGATATAAACCTAGTTTCAAAAACTTTATTTATAAGAATAAGATCATGAAAATGATCATTAAAAACATCAAAAATATCCTCTTTCATAATGTCGGTCCCTAGATACTAATTTTGAATGAAATCATGATTTCTAATCGAAAATTCTTTATATCGGACCTTACAAACCGTACCGCTTGTTTATCAAATCTGAGCATAAATCACAAATTTCTTCATCTGATTTTGGATACAAAGTTCATTACTTTTGAAATTAACATTTATCATCGTTATGAATTAGTTCATATGAAATAATTAGGTGTAAATTCATTACATCCTAGAATTACCTTCATCCCTCTATTTTGCATTTTTTGTAACTTTGTAATTTCAATCAAATTTATATGAGAAATTATAATAATGATCTGCAATAATCAGAATGTGGTTGAATGATGCAATTGTAGCAAGTAATGCGAGAGTTTATGGAAAAATGACTAGATATTTTTGAAAAGAAAAACATTTTTTTTAAATATAATTTATTTTTGATGTATCGGGCATGCTCATGAAGAATCAGATTATTATCAACAATGCATCCAAAGTATTTATATTCAGTTTTAATTTGTAGCGGAGTATTTTCTATTTTTATTTCGGTGTCATTTATGTTTATATGATCATATTTATTTTAATTTGCTATTATCATTGCCTTTGTTTTTTTTGAACATTCAATTTCAGTTTATTTATTTTCAAAAATATGTCCAATATTTTCAAAGTACTATTCATTTTTGTATTGTCTGGATTTAGATCGATATCACTTTCAAAAATTAGTGTATCTTCTGTAAAAAGATTTATGAATTCACACTCTGTATTACTCAAGCATATGTCATTCAAATACAAAATGAATAAAAGAAGCCCCAACACACTACCCTGCGGTACACCAGATTGAATTGCCATTTCCTCAGAAAATATTCACTCACTTTGATCCGCTACCTAAACCATATCCTAGAACTTTACCAGACCAACCCAATATTTATAACAACACAGCACACAGGGTCAGTTGCCAACTGCTCCAGAGCCCATTCAGCAAACATACGTCGTTGTCTTTGGTCGTTTGTTCACCTCCACTTCCTAAGTCAGCTAAATTTTGTACGGGTGCAGGCCCAAGTCACGAAGTCACGCGAAATCGATTGCCTCGGATTCTTCTGAACACTCTAACAGACAACAGTGGACTCAAAAATGTATCCACCACATTGTGTATAGTCCTCTCGGTAGGATGATTACGGCGACCGTAACTAATTTGACAGATGTAGCCTCAACAAGATGGCCGTTATCAATTGTTAAAGTTCAGAAATTTCTGTTGAAAGACTAAATATGATAATGTGATATTGCAGATATGATGGCAAAGTTTTGTTATCTCTTAGCCCAGCTCGGTCACGAAATTTCATTCTACGAATTGGAGGTAAATGGTCTATTCAATCCTTCACTGCGACCTGTGAGGGGTATATTGTGTACAAAAAAAATTAAACATCAAAACTTTTCATTGTTCATCTATATTTTTCATTTTCAAATCTTTTATGAGGCAACTGACAATCCCTACATGACTTGGCTAACACACATAAAGGAATAAACTTTTAAGAAGAAGAATAAGTCAAAATGTCAAAAGTGAAATATTGGTTATGAAAGTCATAATTGTCAAAGTCAAAAATAATAACATAAAAATGTTTTATCGATGAAAATTTCTTTCAACTTGAAATCACGATATAAATCATGTTATAATGGAAAAATCATCGCTCAAGGTTGTACTATAAAAGTTTTTGCTCAGATTGACAATATGCGACCCCAAATAATAAATTACTCCCTGACGGAAATAGTGATATGTTTTATTGTGGTTGGATATGCGGCTGTTGACTTGGTTCCTTGTGATAAAACTAGAAGGGTATTTCAGTCTTCGTGGGGTATCATAAGTGATGGACCTGTGGGATCAAACTACACCCAAGATAGCCATTGCGAATGGCTGATCAAGGCCAATGACAGCAAAAAATATATTACTCTGAGCTTTCGAAGTATGGGCACCGAATGTTCTTTTGATTATGTGTTCGTCTACGATGGAGATTCTTTTAATGCCCCACTTCTTGGTAGCTTCAGTGGCAAGACTGAGCCTCAGCAAGTTATTGCAACTTCTGGGTATATGTTAGTATTATTATACAGTGATACAAACTATGTGTTAGATGGTTTTCGAGCAGAATTCTCCATTACAGACTGCCCAAATAATTGTTCAAATCATGGCGTGTGCTATGACCATCAGTGTGCGTGCGAAACTGATTGGGGTGGTTACGACTGCTCAAGACAGTTGTGTCCTGATAACTGCGGAAGATATCAAAGCCGTGGTCATTGCGATCAAAGCCAGTGTGTTTGCCGTTCGGGATTTTCTGGACAGTCCTGTAATTTAAATGAACATGATTCTGTGGGAAACAAATGGCACTGGTTATCTCATTCGGAAGGAGGTTTACAGCCTCGTGCTGCACATTCTGCAGTATACATGAAGTTGACTGATGCTCTGTATGTGTTCGGAGGATACAATCTCAATACTGTCTTAGGAAATTTGGAAGTTTATAATTTTCAAACAAGTACATGGAGAGATGAGAATGGTGACTTGTTACCAGATAAGGGTCTCATTAGTTCTATTGAACCCAGTTCAATAGCAAAATTAATAGAACATGCCGGCCCTGATTGGGAACAAAAATGGGGTATAAACAGTAGGACTTCCTTTTTGAAGAATCTTCTTTATTCAATCAGTGAGAATGCAACACATATTCGAAGAAGACAACGTCATTCCAGAGTAACGGAGGAGCACAAGCCACTTCCTAGATATGGACATTCAGCTTGTGCATTGGATAAAGGATTTGTACTTTTTGGTGGAAAATTACAGAATGGTAGTCTTGCGAATGATCTGTGGTACTATAATGTTCAAACAAGAATTTGGCAGCTAAGGGGAAGACTTTCAACATTACAACCACCTCCGTTAACAAGACATACTTTGACTTGTGCCAATAATGTGATATTTTTGTTTGGAGGCAGCAAGGAGAATGGAGAGTTTTCATCTACATTATATAGTATCCAACTAGCTCCAGATCTAGATGAAAATTGGGAGGAAATCAAACCTAGAGGTGGGAAGCAGTTAGATATACGAGTTGTAGCTCATAGTACTGTCTTTCATCCATCAACTAATTCACTGATAGTTTATGGAGGAATTGTACCAGGCGTTGCCAGATTCTCCAAATTATCAGATAGGATGTTTGTTTTTCAATTGGACTATCGCTATTGGACTGAAATACATTATACCAGAGAACATTTGAGGGAAAAATTTGTTCCTAGAGAAAGAGCATTTCATACTGCCAATATTTTTGGAAATTATTTGGTTATATTCGGAGGATATTCCCATAGACACAATAAAGAAGAAATTTGTTATGACAATCAGATGTATTTATATCATCTTGGGTGCCATACTTGGGTGAATCCTGATATACTGGGAAAGACTAATGAATCTCAGTATCCTAAACAACAAGGTATGCTAGGATCTAATTCATTATTTCATGTTATATACATTATTACCATCCATATTCAAATTATAAATACTGAATCGAGGAGAAATACATAAATATTTTGAAATTAATTCTCGAAATATCAATCTCTCCCAACTTACACAGAGTAGTTACCATCCCATGTACCAATACTTTAGCAGAAAATTCCTCGATACAGTTCAGAATTGTTTTGAATGTGTTTGTGTGGGACTCAGAAGGTATTTATAATTGCAGTGCAGTAAATAGTCACCAAAATGTTACTTCAACAGTAAACGTTTTTAGAAGAACCCTCAAGCTCTCAAAATTTCACACAAATCTGCAACGTGTTTCACACTCATTTAAATTTCTCAAAATACCTAATAGTCATCTGAAGATAACTTACCTGTACCCACTGTAAAATAATGAAAAATCTTCATAATTTTCCATGTCATCAACATAATTATTTCTACATATAATAAACATCTATATCTACTATTTATTGTCAAATATGAAAAATTGACTCTAAAATTCAACTTAACTTAAATTCACCAAATTCATGGATATGAGGTAAGTAACTAAAATAAGCTCATCGCAACACAAATGAAAAAAAAAACAGACAAAAAGGCCTTTTCTTAGAGAGAACCATTGTACACAATGCTGCTCTTACCACCTACTTTTCTCTGTTTCATTCTCTTCTTCGCTATGGTATATTAGCCTGGGGAAACTCAGCTCAATCACATTTAATGAGAGTATTTATCTTACAAAAATCTGCTGTACGAAAAATTGTCAAAGCAAATTGGGACTCGAGCTGTAAAGTAATATTCCCAGCTCTGAAGATNCAGCTCTGAAGATCATGACTTTATATGCCGTCATTGTATATGAAAAATTACTATATGTCAGGAAACATATTAATGAGTATTCAGCTCATTCTGATGTTCACGCCCATGACACCAGGTCAAAGAACAATCTGATAAAACCACAATTGAGGTTGCAAAAGACGCAAAAAGTGGACACTTACCTTTTCAATGCCCTACCCATCCATTTTCGCAACTTATCGTTTAAAATATTTAAGTACAAATTGAAAAACATACTGACTGAGCATTGTCTTTATAGTATTGACGATTTTACTAAAATAGCAACTGATAAATGTATTTTCTTGTAACTTGAAATTGTTATATTTAATTGTAGTTTGTATTATTGTGTGTAGTTTGTATTTTATTAACTGACTGGTTCATAAAATGAAAATTTTCTTAGCGACTCAAAATAAATATTATTATTATTATTAATGGGTAGATCTCATTATAAAGCTAGAAGACATTGTAGGTAAAGCTTCTTCGGAACAAAGAAGTTTAGTAAGGTGGAAGCGAGATATGACCCCTATGACGTAAATTAAGGTTATGTATATCTGTCCTATATTTTATTTTATTGTAAAGATATGTAAAGATATTGTGCCTTATTTAGTGAATCATGTGATCATTAATGGAAAAAACCCAGATTACTAATCTAATCAGGGGTCTGTTAAAAATCTAATAAAATATGTTTTACCGTTAACCAGCTGTCACCTCCCTGAGAAACTTGTGCGAATCGAATATTAATGAGGTCATACCTTTCAACGATTTCTAGCACGGGTTGGACGATAGGCAGTAAAAATCTATCGTCTGACCTCTGAGCTCGAACCACCAGTTATCACAATGGTCGATTGGATGAGAGGAACAAACCACCCACGTCAACCCAACTGACTACCGATCCGCTAATTCGATTAATTGAAAATTGTTTTGTGGAATGCCAGCTTATTTCTGGAACTTTGCAAACTACTATTAAAAAGCTATTTCTTCTCTTTCATACTCACAAATTTCAACAAATTATTCTTTTCCAAATTCAAAACTTGTATCTTTGAATTTGTCTCGAGATCCCACACGATGCCTTCCTCTTGAGACGATGACAGGCAGTATTTGTGCTTCGCAAAAGAAACATATTCAACACCCAGCTCATGTCCTTGTAGTTTTCCAACAACATGCCCCGAATCGATATTAACGAGGAGTATGTCTCCATTACTCCTGCCTATGAGTAGTTCATTCTGGACGAGTGGTGAAAACTTGATGAAAGTGCAGGAGTCTAATATAGGCAAGGCCCAGAACTTGCAAGCAGAATAATCTATGATGTAGAAATGTCCTTCGTTGTCTGCTGATACTATTAGTGGGTCAGTGTTGTGAAAACAGATGTGAACAAATCTTACTTTTTTGCTACCAGTAGAGTGATGAATATTCAGAAGAAGCCTAAAAATTGATTTAAATCATCAATGGAGAAACACCCAATTACGTGTAATGTGCTGTCTTAAGTACAGATGTTCACAATAAATTATACAATATAGATATTAATTTGTTCAATTTATGACCTTGTTCAAGTCTATGGAAATTCATATTGAATATAGGACAGAGAAAATAACTTTTGTCTAATTTCTAATAAGATATTGATTATAAATATTAATTACATCTTACTTCTTGATGTATACTAAAAGTGACTGTTAACTAGTTAACTACCATTTCTTCACTAAAACTGACATTGTTGAAATTATACGTATGCATATAAAATTATGCATATGCATATAACCATATATCATATAATATTGCAAAATGGGGACTGGTTACTGACTGTGAAAGAGTTTTTACTCCTGAAAAAAGAATAATTAGACTATTATTTAATTTGGAATACAGGGAGTCATGTAGGACTATCTTCAAACAACACTCTATTCTGCTGTTCCATTCTATTTTCATTTTAAAATGTGAAACTTTTTTGAAAAGCAACATTTCTGACTTCAACATCTTAGGAAGTCATCATAACTACCCATCAAGAAGTTCTAAATTGGAAAAACCAAAACATTAAATTGCAATATTTAAGAAGGCTACATTTTATAATTGCATATTCCTGTATAACGACTTGCCAAAATATATAAAGGATATCAATAGCTGTAACAGCTTTAAAAATGCAACAAAAAATACCTCCTGGAAAATAGCTTCTATTCAATAGAGAAATTTCTGGCATTGGAATCCAAACACTGAATGTTCACCGAGTAAGTTTTTCAATGTGTAAATACTTATAATATAGGTAGTCTTCTTTTTTTACCAAATTCTCAAACTTTTTAATTTTTATCTAGGTATGTAACATGAAATTTTTATATTCTCATGACTGTCAGCGACTTTTTTGACCTGCCAATTATACTCTGTATGTAAATATGGCCAATAAATACTATTACTACTAAACAATAATTCAAAAGCACAACGAGATTACTGAACATGAATAAATGAAAATCTACAGGAGGCGTACACTTTTAGTGAGATTCAAGTTCGAAATAATGACATGCATAATGGTATTAAATTAGGATAACAGTATGAAGAAACTGAACTGAGAAAAAAGAATAAATTCCTAATATATAAACTATCAACTGATTTAGAATAAATAAGAATGAATCATGAATTACAAGGATTACAAGATAATTCATTGCTATAAATTAAATCAGCCTCAGCAAAAAGAAGAAGAGATAGATAATATATTTTTAGATCTGTTTAGCATTGCGTGGTTTAATGCATGAAAGGAAAAACTAGTTTATAGATCTCCAATCATGGCTTCGAGAAAATCCATGAATTATTCTTCTTTTTGAATGTATATTCAGTAGAAATTGTTATCATTTCAACAGGTAATTGTGGTCAATTACATTCATCCATATCACATTATTGAAAGATACTAACTGTAAAATACTTTCAAATCATAATAGGCTTTTTCGAAGATAATATTCCTGAAAATAATCAAGGTTCATAGGATTTTCATTGTACATTTTTATTCCACTGTATATGAATAAATCTTTCACCATCATTATCGTGAGAAGGAGAAATCTGACCAAGTTAGCTAATATTGTATATAGTACGACTGATATATTTTTTTGTACCAGACTTACTGTTTCAAGGATGTATTGTGTGATTGCAGTGGAGATTTGTTGTTCAATGAATAAGTAGTGGTTTGCAGGTGTCTCATAACTCTGCCTTTCATACCAGATAGCTCATTTTTGTAAAACAAAAACAGTTTGTAGCATGTTTTTGCTGCACACTCCCCAGAAAGCAGTACTATATCTGATGTGTGAATCTACAAAGTCAAAATAGGCAGATCTTGCGAATGTTCTCTCTTTTGTTAGCAATTCTGAAAGTTTTCCACATAATCTAACTGCCTTTAGTTTCTCACATAAAAACTTGTATGATTCACTGTTTTGAATGCTTTAAGGATTCAATACAGATTACATATAATTGATGTTTTTTACCCAAAGCATTCAACATACACTATAAAAACAATAATGGATTGGAAGTTGTTGATCTACTCTTAGCAAAGCTATTTTTTATGAGAGTTCGACTGAATCCTCGATTCAGTTTAATTACTGGACAATAAGTCTCTATGTTGGTTTTATCAACAAATTTGTGTTATAAAACTGATTTTGAATACTGTGGAAATGTATCGAATTCTAGAGTTGAGGAAAAAAGTGCCAATAATGGCTTTGCAGGTCAATGGTATTTCAGCAACATATTTGGTATTCCATGACATGGTAACGTGTATTTTACTAACTGAGTAAATTTCCGGACTAATAATGTAGTTGCTGATTTGAAGGGTATTATCATACTTGAATTTTACTTTTTTACAGATTGAAATAGTTCAGTAAAAGTTCAGTAAAAGTACAATATCAATTTGCAAACAAATTAGAATTGGATTATGTCCTTGTAATTTTTCAGAAAAAACATTGATAGAAACTGGAAATATTCTTGAAATAGTGTTCTTACCCATCATATCTGAGTGGTTTTAATTTGAATAACTTCTTGGTAACTCCTTGATTTAGTGGCAAAGTTACGGGTAAATCCATATACTTATATTCTGCTTCTTTTCAGAATGAATGTAGACTAGAGCGATGCTACACAATTTAAAACTTTAATAATTTCTTAGGTTTGCTTTCCTTTTGTTTGTATTTAAACAAATTGTCATGTGGAATTTGAAGGAGAACATTGTTGCCATCTATGAATATGAAATAGAAAATATAATTCTTTGTAATAACTAGTAATGTCACAACAAAAATGCATAGAAACATACGCAAAGTCTATATACGAAACAAAGATAGAAACTTTGTTATTTCAATCATTTTGCTTATGTTTTGTCAATAACTCTCAACGCGAGAAATAAGATTGATGTAACTTTGTAATCATGTTGATAGGTGGTGCAAAAATCGAAAGATGTCTCGCGTAATTTGTTGAGATCTTTTAATTATGAATATAAATACATGAATTTTGTTTGTGACACAATGGGTCAAATGATCACACCACGGAAATGAGTCCAAGTGATTACACCAGGAATATTCTATGCACCTTGGTCATAACCCTTAAAAAATACTGGACAGAGAACGAAAAAAGTACTGGATAGAATGTAGAAGTACCTACTGAAAATATTGTGAAACATCATGGGACGCCTGGCAGATGTGAAACATCATTAATAATAATTTGTGACCCCTGTGAAGATTGTTGGGTAGTGAAATATTTGTAAAAAAATATATAATTGAAATTTACATGAAAACATTTTAATGTGGCTTAAATATACAACTAAATTCCTAACTAGTAACTGCAATATATTACTAAATATCTTAAATTATAAATATCAATAATAAATGTTTCAATATAAATTCTAGATAGTACTAGATAGAATGTAGAAGTACCTACTGAAAATATTGTGAGCCATCATGGGACGCCTGGCAGATGTGAAACATCATTTAATAATATTTTATAACCCCTGTGATGATTGTTGGGTATTGAAATATTTATAAAAAATATGTAATTAAAATATACATGAAAACATTTAATGCGGCTTCAATATACAAGTAAACTCTTGATAGTTATTGTAGTATATTACTAAATATAAATAATAAAGGTTTGAATATAAATTCCACTATCATTAGAAAATTAATTGATTCAATAATTTTTTGATGTTCATGTTAATAATAAATGAGAAAAACATTCGTGGGCTACTCACCATCAGCTGATTTTGAAACACAATTTTGTCTTCATGAAATTTATACTTCGAGCAAGTGTTTTAGTGCATTATTTTTGATAAGAATGAAATTGAGATTGAATAATAATTGATTAAAAAATATTATATGCTATGAACATTGTCTGAATTTAAATCTACCAAGAGAGTAGATTTTACATTTACTGACCCTTGAGACAGACGAAATATACGCGAGTTTGACATATTTTAATTAATCATAAAATATAAAAATATAATTAACTTACTAATGACTCGATAGTGTGTCGTAGTGTGATTTTGTTTTCTTTCCAGGAGG
Organism: Leptinotarsa defecta; assembly: GCA_015342085.1. NCBI lineage: Eukaryota > Metazoa > Arthropoda > Insecta > Coleoptera > Chrysomelidae > Leptinotarsa > Leptinotarsa defecta. Next base: position 15,905 of record WOGO01009031.1, read on the forward strand.
CTGCTCACTTTCACTTTATAAATTATCACTCTTAGGCATATTTAATTTTTAATTATTTTCAAAAATTATTTATTTAGTAAAACACAGGTTATGTATACTGTAGCTAACACAAGTGTATACTCTATATGTATCCGAGCTCAGTGTGGCGAGAGAGATGGAGCGTAACGTCAAACCAGTGGAAAGAGAATCGCACAGCCGCTTTCGTTTGGCGCTAATTAATATATTCTTCATTATTTTCATGCAATACTAAATTCCGAATAAAGATGCAACTGATTCGTATACAATTTTCACGCACCTCTGTCGACCAAAATGGCTTGCCCGCTTTCATTTACGTGGACCACTTTTTAATAAGAACGCTAGATACCGTCAATATTGCTGTTCCTGTGATGGTACAGTAATGCATATTCTACAAAGTGCTGATATAAATTGAGAGGTAAATTGCGAATTGTCATGACATATAAAATATTATTGTAGGTTATGTATACATGAACGTTCACCGACTTCTTTGAATTATTTTTGTGAATCTATAAAAATCTAAAATAATTAACAATGTCAGTTTTGTGTGCGTTGTGAACAAATTCAATTTTTCATGTTTACTTTACTGCTTATTGGATAGAAATCAAAATATTTCACAAGTGATGTTACATCTATGAATCCTCCCTCGTGATATTAGGTGCGTTTCGTTCATATTACTCTATTTCAGATTTGTTTGTCCTGCCTAAAATTCGATCAAAATATATTGAGAAGAGACGGAGATTAACTTTTGACGTGAATGACTCAATCTGAAATACCAAACATCAGTAAGAACAAAACGTACCTATCGCAATCATATATAGATTGGCCAATATAGATCGGCCAAAAGTGAGATAGGATTTACGTTTTATTTTCTGGAAAATCAAACGTACCTTTTGTTCGTATACTTTGATTCATAAACTTAAATGGACCTTTCATCAATATTGAAATGCACTTTTGTCTTTAACGTCTTTATTTAGTGTCTTCATAATTGATTTTGTCTTTTGAATATTTTACGAAGTGAACTTACCTTGGGCACAATGATCAATTGATGTATAAAATCAATAGACATATTGGATATATTAGCAGCATACTGCAGCAACCCAACTCGGCATACACAAATTACTGAAACAAAAGCACATTTCAATGTTTATCACTGTATATACCTACATTTTAGTTCGGATGTAACCGCAAATTCTTACCGATACAAACCGAACGTTTTGACAGCAGTTACCTGAAAAACCAAAAATGTGTAATTATTTTGGGACACAATCGATTATCAAGTTCGAAAACAACTATTCATCTATTGACTATTGATGTGAAACATATATAGCCGCACGTAAAATCGATTGCTGGCCTGGCGACCGGTCGCCACGCTATATGATAGTATGAGAATAAATCACCCGATGTGGAGACGGGGACCTGAAAGATAGAACGATCTTACCGATTCAAGTAATCATGGAATTACTAAGATGCTGTGTACAAAACTACTATTTTAAATTGAAGGACGAATTCTTTACGCAAGATGAGGGACTGCATTGATGATGCACATAAACAACGAAAGACCTTTCATCACTTTCATAATGAAGAAGGAAGTCCACAACGACTTACCATTCTTACACGTATTGGTGAAGAGGACCTGAGAAAATCTGTATACCAAAAACCCACTCACACGGGACAGTATCTGAACCAGGAATCCAACCACCATCAATCGACTAAGAAAGGAATCATTAAGACTCTAGTAGACCGCGCTTTCGGGCTCTATAATACGAAGGAAGGTCTCGAGAAGGAACTAGGCATCATTAAAAATAGCCTTCCACGGAATGAAACAGACTTTGGCTAGAAGGTAGCAAGAGCCTTACAAGGAAGAGAAGCCGTCAGTCACAACCAGTATTTGTACTTCCCTGCATCAGAGGATTGTCGGAAAGGATATGAAGAATTGGATCCAAGTATAACATCAGAACCTGCTTCAGGCCACCAATCGCGGACTGCGGTTCCAAGAATTGCATTTATCGGATACCCTGCGAGTGCGGAGAATCCGACATCGGTGAAACTAAGAGGCCATTGAAAGTTCGCATTGCCGAGTACAAGCAACACACACAACGAGGAGAAACCAGCAAACCAGGAACAAGCTGAAATCATTCACAATAAGGAACACTGGTTCAGGAGAAAATTCAAAAAAGCCGCATATATGTTGTCTAACAACGCATTTAGCCAAGCTAGCATAGATATACGCAAACGGCCAATTCCCGCCAAATGGTTAGCTTCCGCTGAAACCGATGAAGCGGTGAGAGGGAAGAGGGATAGGTGAAAGCACTCGAATGGTCTATAAATAAACAGCTCTCGGAGAAATGAGTCCAGTCATCACCCGAAGAAGATTGTAGATACCAACAAACGAAACGTCCTGAAGTAACTTGGCTTGAAATCTTTTAATTTTAATTTTTATTTCTTGTTAATTCTTCAATTTTCAATTGTTGCTTGCATTTTATTTTATTGTAGTTTAAGTATTTCTGCTTAATATGATTGTAATTTTTTCACCTGATCTTTTTAATTTTATTGATTCTTTCAGGTATGAATCATTCTATATCATATTAGGCAATGGAAGTCCGAACCAATGAAATGCAGCTTATTTCATATCTCCCCGACTTTTCATTTATCGATATCTTGCCTTCAAGGTTACCTCACATTGGTTGAAGCGCGAAAGAAGTTTTGGATGCTACTTTCTTAGGGCTTTTGAAAATTCGATATGATCCGTAAGTGTATCTTGGTTCATATGGAATTGATGTTTTTTGAAAAGTCTGAGATTTTCGAAAATTCTCTTAAAATTTATGTTACCTTTTCAACTCATCTAATATATTTGAAGGATACCCATTGCTCTCAGCTATATTCTTGATAATATTTTTTTAGTATCGTATCTTTCTTTACTCAAGGAGAACCTAACAAGCCTATAAACGAGAAAATTTAGTCCTGTCATTTTGTGTTGTGAAAAATGGTGTGAAAATATCTAAAAGTACTGGCATTCTTCCTATTAACATAAAATTCAAGACCCTGATTACTTCTAGTCAACAAGACAGCTTGAAATGGTAATTCCTCGTTGTTTTCGATTCTATATCTGAACTTGATGTTCGAGGTTCTGTTGTTAAGAGTTGAATCAAAGTTCTTTTCGTTGAATTTTTTTGTGACAAAAATCGCAAATATATAATCTGCATATCTGCATATCAGATCCAAGTCGGTGAAAAGTAATCTAACTCCTCTTTTGTTTCCAATTCGAATCTGCTCATGAACAGACTATCTATAAAGGGGGGACAGTGGGTTTTTCATTTTCATGTCGTCGTGCTGTCTGTAGAAATAGCTGTTGAACTTTTAGCGATACTGTTGCTTGCATATTTCTGTTAGTTGTATATGTATGTATCTCCACTTAAACTATTGACCCTCTGGAAATCCCTCAAATATTGGTATAGCAACACGAAGATACCTACATCAAATGATATTAAAATCTCTTTATCTCGCAGCTCATCCTTAATTGTATCTATAAACTCATGTGAATAACCAAAACTTGAAATTAGTTGTGTGATGTTTCAAACTGTTTCAAACTGTTTGGTAACTTATTCGAACAATTTTATAAGTAGGGGCACTTTGGCGAAAACAATTGTTTGCACCTACTTCACGACTTGTGAATTTTTGGTAGACAGTATATTTTAGGAACCGTAGGATTAAAAACCTATGGACTTCTGTTCAAAGTCGGTGAGAGCCTTCTTGAGTGCGTTTTTAACTTCTGAAAGTATCCTAGACAATTGGTTCCTTTGTAATTCGGGACCGTTTTCAATTGAATTATCAATTCTCTCATAGTAACCTGATTGTTCAATATCACAATATCATTGCCTTTGTCTGCATAAAATATCTTTGTCTTTCATTTGATAGCTTTTTTCCGCCAGAAATCACTGAAAAGTGTACCTGAAGTATAATCTTTCAGATATAAATCCCGAAGACCTCAATTTGGTTGATGAAACGAGAAGAGTTTTCAAGAGTGTTGCTGCAGTTCTGGTGTTTTGAAATAGTGATTGTTTGAATATTTACTACATTTCATCTGTGAAGAGTATTTCCGATAAAGTTTGCGGATGTTGTTCGACTTTTCTTTGAAGCCATTGAGCAAATTCGATACGTGGTTGGAAATCACGTAGCGTAAGTGCCTGGACACGCTGAATATG
>WOGO01009032.1:0-10378 GCA_015342085.1 Leptinotarsa defecta
TTTCAGATTGTGGAAGGTAACAATTACCCAAAAAAAGGTCGATAAAAAACTGATTTTTCCTCCACAAAAATGACTTTCGTTGAATATTTTCTGACTTGTTCGATTGAATCTGGTTTATTGCTATTTTCATTTATTCTAAGTGACTTACCGAAACACCATTTTTATTGTATCGTTTCCGTCAAAATTTCATGATTTTCGTTCCGGAATGCCATGTCAACTCTTAGTTCATATAACGTATGATATTTTTGATAAATGTAATCTCATTATTGTCATCGACGAACAACTCAGGATGTATAAACTTCTGAAGAAGGTAGCCACTCATGCCAAAGAAATATTAAGAAAATCCAAAAATCGATGGCTTTCAAATGATCGATGGCTTCAGAGAAACCATTTTTGTTGCTAATGATTGATATTATTGAGTTGATTACCTGCAGTTGAACGAAAACGATTCTTCAAATCTTAGTATTTTGTTTGTTATGCACATTTATTCTAATATTTTCTAAATATATTAGATGACTGATTAGATACCGTTTACTGCAAGGACGAAAATTATATCTGAAAGTCTCAACTTTCGTTACTTAGACTTCGAGATATAAAGAACGTTCGTTACTGAGACTTTGAGATGTAACGAACTTTCGATACTGAAACTACGAAATATAACTAACTTTCCTCTTCTCCCGGATTTTGTTCTATTTGATCGTGACTCCGACCGTTAAAGCTTATGTTATTTAATTACGTCGTTCTAGATACTATCAGAGGTCACATTTAAATTTTTCAAAAATTATTCCTTCTCTTATTCTAATCAGATGCATGATGCATTCAATACTTACTTCGGAGGACAGTTGTGGACGTTGCATTCTACGACTGTTGAGTCAGGCTTTTGTGTATCGTTGCAGAGTTCCTCTTCAACTTCCTCTCCTGTCACTCGATTCTGACATAAAGGGCGTGACATCTTGTATCCTGAAAGAGAAGTTGCAGTTACTCGTTGTTATCAGTCGGTTTTCTTATTACGCCTGAGAAATGGCGTATTATGTTCCATTTGTGAGCTGTTGAAGGACGATCATAAATAAAGAGAAGTCTTGACATATTGTGATTACATTTTGTAAAATATGGTGGAAAGAAATATGAAGAGGAAACGTCTTGTTTTAGGAGATCGTCTACATGTAGACGATTTACGGTTTCTGGTTCTGGGTGTGTACAAATGTTCGACGAAGTTCTATTTAACTTTGATTTCGGTAATTCTGTAAAATCTACATGGTACTCCACAAGGGTCTGTCTTGGGATTACTCTTATTTATCATATATGTTATTGACCTTTCTTTTACATATACCCCTATGATATGGTGTCATATGCAGATGATGCTACCTATTTCTTATCACAAAAAAATATTGACAGTCTTCATACAACTATCAACCGAATTGAAGATGAAGCTGAATTATGGTACAATAACAATAATCTCAAACTGAATAGAATGGAAACTCAAACCATTATCGTTTCCAGTCAAAATAATATACGAACCGGAAGTTCCACTCATAACGAGAAGCTATGTAAAAGATTTCATCTCATATATTCTTTCTGAAGCAGATAAAATGAGTTTGTAATGAAGATGTGCTAGTAAACATTTACTTTTCTCTGATTCCTAGTGGAATTTCCTATGGCATTATTTTATGGGGTAATTTCTGTTTTTCAATACAGATTTTCCGATTACAAAAAAAAACATAGAGAATCATTGCAAATGTTTGTTTTCTGTCTTCGTTTTACAACTTCGAACTTGAATCTATATAATAAAATTCCGTTAAAATTAAGAAGTCTTAATTTTAATCTGTTCGAAATCAGAATTAAACAATATTTCAAATCTAGATGATTTTACAGTGTGGAAAAATATTTACAGAATAATTTTTTATACTATTGTAGTTGTATATGATAATAAGATAATATAAGAAGGGACTATTAGCTGTGAATTATGGTATTTGAGTCGTTTGTTCGTGCTATGTTCATCATTGTTTCAAATTGTTTTTGAATATGTTAGAATTAGTGTTAGAATTAGACTGTTATTTAATTGTCCTGCTACAAAACATTATATAACGTAGTTAAATAAATGTATATATCTATATGAAAAATATAAGAATAAACAAAATACTTAAAAATTACTCGAAAACATTATCTACGATATATCTCTTGTAGTTTCAAAACTGACATTGTTCTTCCAAACATCTAACGTGTACCCGAACAAAAATTTAATAAAGAGTAGTTGGTCAAGAATGAGCAACATCTTTGCACCCCAAGCACTTGATACTGATGGAATAAATTATATTGTAAATAGTGATTCAATGATGAAGTATCAAAAGTCTGAAAAGTCTTCGAACACTTTGTGAAATTTTCTGAGATAAAACGATGTTATTTTTTTAGAATTTTTGCGATTAAAATAAATATTTAGAATTAATTTATATTTATCGATCTGAAATCATGTATTGAATGAAAACGATGTCAGCAAACTTCCTGTGAAAGACATTGTTTCACGATAAACTGAAAAATCTCTTCATACTTGATTTTCGACAGAGAGAATATTACAAGTGAGTCGTAATTATAGCAGAACCATTACCAACTGATCAATGTATTCTACTTCAGTCTTCAATTTTATGTGGGAATTACTCGAATCCCTAATTTTCAAAATGAACAAATGAATATCTCAAGAACTGTTGTCCCAAATTGCGTCTTTCCGAAAATCATCGTGCAGTACATACCCCGTATAACTATTACATTTTTTCAATTATTCTGCCTACTTATTTCAAAAAAGGCATCTTTATATCAATGATAATAACAACTTTGAGAATAAAACTGTTAGAAATGAATAATTGAACAATATAACAAAAAACATTTGTTCACCTCAATTTCGAACTATATGCACAAAGAGTTCTTTAATCTGCTCATTGTATAGTAGAATTGAATATAATTGATCCACTTCTACTATCATTGAGTGAAAAATGGAAAAATGATGCCTCCTGTAAATAATTCAGAAACAAATATTAGCAAGTTTCTTGCTGTTTTTCAAGTATTGAATCTTTCACAGTCTGGAAAATAAACAAAGCAAAATCAATATAGATTATGAGTGAGTATATTGAAGAGCATATTGAACCGAAGAAACATTGACTCCTCCACAGAACAAATATCAACAAATTTAACACCCAAGTTAATCTAATTGTACCTTACTTACACCATTTCCATGATGAAATTGATTTTCTTAGTATTTGTTATGATATATTTGCAGTGAAACCAAACGAGTTCTCAATTTTGTCCTTCAGTCACATCAACTTCAAACTGTTTCCATAATCAACGAGAACTTTGATTCATCTAATCATACCGATAACCCCAATTTTTACTTCAATTTCTCCTAGATGCACTCATCCCCATCCCATACACCTCCATATTCTACTTGTGTAAACCTCAAGGATTCAATCAATTATCTCAATCAACGAGTCTATTGCAGTGATCCAGCGATATTGTTAATACCACATTACACTGCAACGCAGGTATCTATTCAATCCATGCAAACATCATTCATGTCATTACCAACTAACATATTGATCCACGAACCATCTTTGTCTCAACACGTCATTAAACAAGTTCCTTATCAGTGACCGTTGGTTAATTAGGTAGGAGAGTATATAGGATGCTGTTTATTGTAACGGAGACAGCTCACCATTCATTGCATTTCTACTTGATGAGTTATTTATTCGCGTAAATCCACACGGAGGTCGAAATATAGAGTGTTCCACTTTTCAAAGTTTGACTCCAGCGAGTTGAAGTATTGACTGAAGCTCACAGATTGAAGAAATGATGAAACCTACTCTTCGGATACCTGCATTGTTATTGAGTATCGAAAACTAAACGGTGTATACTTCAAAATCTCACAAGAAATAAAGTATGTGGAAATTATCGACATGTTGGTAAGAAGTCTCATTTCCCGAATAGTTACCATCTTCACAAGTCTCGTTGATACTGAAATGATGATGAAATAATGATGTTAGTATAGCCAATTTTGAAAGATTTGATGAAACTAATGAGAGGTCTCATAAGATGGACATATATATCTTATCTCATTGATTTGAAGTTCACCTTCAGAATCTTGAAGAGGTTGAAGATTCACAAATAATGCTGAACCTCGAGAAGTAGTCGATATTCTTGGAGAAAGTGAATTTTCATTGTTGAATAGTCTCATATGGTCGACTGAAAACTGAAAATAGAGGTCATGAAAATTATTTCCATAAAGTAATGAGCATCCACTCAGAAACTCCTAGAAGATGCATAGGCATCTTCCATCGGAAATTTCAATTGCAGGAGCCCTTCATCGATTGACAAAAATGAAATACTGTTCCATTGGATTCATGAATGACAGAAATCATTGTGTAACTTGGAAATGAGTTCACATTATCACCAATTTCGAACAGACTACTGGGGTAGAAGTCTTGACTTACAATTCCGTTACACCCCATATCAAATTCGAAGTAGGCCTGATTCGTCAAAGGTGAAATTGGAAAAGTAAGCATAGACTATCTGGAATACTAGTGTTGCTTCTTGTCGAGAAAAGAAAACATAATGGCCTCTTTCGTCTTGTCTCGACTGAGTCTTGACTAAGTTATCTCGCCTTCTCGCCTCTATATATTCAATGTATATATTTATAAAATTATTACAATGTGTTAAAACAACGATAAAAATAAAATAAATACAACAATAAAAATTAATTGGCGCTCCGGGGCGATTTCATTGATTCCAGTGGCGCATTTGCTTTTTCAGCTGTAGGAAAACCCGGAAAAACCTGCAGCACGACATCATCTGAAGTGTTGGCACATTTTTTGTTTGGTTAATGAATATTGCAATCGATTTGAAAATAAGTTATCGAGGAGCTAAAGGGACTTGCAACTTCAAACATAGCTCAAAAGTGAATACAATGCAATATTTTTGCATTGTATCCACTTTTTCCAAACAAATTTCGGAAAGGGTATCGGAGAGTTTCAAATGAATAAAAAGAATTGGTTTGCTTGTCCAACCCAGCCGGTCCTCTTGAGATGCAACAATATTCTCAGCTAAATAAAGAATAATACATATTGCTTCTTTACAAGTACCACTGCAAAATTGTCCTCCTTGAAGAGCATTATGTTTTTCCGTTAACCAGATGTCGCACCCCTACGAACGACCACCCTCAGAAATCGAAACTTGTGCGAGGTAAGGACTTAAACCTGGTTGAACCAACGACCAACACGGCGGTCGATTTGAGCGAGTGAACAAAGCACCCACGTCGAACCGACTGGCTACCGGCAAATCTGGCACAAACAGATGCCAGATTTGACTGCAGGTGGTCACCCTGACCGTATCGAAACAAAATTCTGCTAGTTGGTTTTATCTAGGATGCCCTTGTAATATGATTCCTGTTCTCTGAGGAATATTGCACAAGGACAACTGTCGTTTCTTAACGATTTACCAGAATATATCTAAGCTTGGTGCAAGTGAATGAATATAATAATAATCAAAATTACCAATATACCATACCATTAATCAATAAAATACTTCTTAGAAAATTGTAACTATTGTATTGCATAACAAATTATATATGAACTTTTGTCAGTTTTCTCAACGACAGTTCTCGCTACACTTCTCACTGCATGTGTCCCGAGTTTGTCGTTCTAAATATTAGGAGTATTTTCGAAGCTATTGCGATCACTTATCTGTATCGATTTAAGACTGTATACGACACTAGGAAAATTTTTTTTTTCAGTATTTAATGCAAAAATATTCGATATATGGTTTTGTAATAAATAAATAAATCTTAAAAAAATATGTTATGTTCAAATATGTTTACAATATGTTTAAAATATGTTTCGTCCGTTAACTAGTTATCGCACCCCTACGAACGACAACTCTCAGAAGTCGAAACTTGTACGAGCTAAGGACTAACGAGGTCTCACCTTTTAACACGGGTTGGACGATAGCAAGTGAAAATGGAGCGTTCAGCCTGGGGCTTGAACCATCGACTCACACATCGACTGATTGACTAAGTGAGCAAAGCACCCACGTCGAACTGCCCGGCTACTGACCTCCTTTCAATGACTACATATAAAAAAAATAAACTGATAAAATCTTCTGGTAATCTGATTATTATTGGAAATGAGTGTTGGCACATTTTTTGTTTGGTTAATGAAATCCAGAAAATGTGCTACAAACTAGAACAAAACAATTTAATTGAATTATTCATTGATTTATTCATTAGGCTCTGGATGAAAATATATAATTTATATCTGTTACAAATACGCCATTTGAATACATTTAAAAATATAAGTACAAAATATGACATTTTCAACTTATTCAATTCCTTATGTTTTTAAATTGTCCACAAACTAAGTAATGCAGAAATCGCTTTTTGCCGTCCCTTTGCAAACTTTTTCCTACTGGTAACATCTTCGTTGTTCCATTTTAAAACTGTCATTTCTGTGAACATTGTTTTTATATCTTTTGAAATACGAACACCATATAAAATAAATCAGAACATGGCGAAGTGGTAATATATTAGCCACAACAAAACTTCTCTTTATCATGATTCCACAAGCGAAACGTTGTCAGTCTGATAGGCCAAAGCGTTAAATTTCATAAAAAATATCAGACGTGACAACGTTGCCGATTATCGAGGCAATTCACGGCGCATCTAAAAACATCCCTCTACGATTCGATCATGCGTTCTGTGGTGTATTACCAAAAACTGGGGAAAGTGACACTACTGGGCCTTTTAGCATTCTACTATGGTTTAGCCTAGAATCACTGATAATACACCTATGACGATTCGAGTGCTTTATTTTTGGGTTCTGATTTCAACTATTTGCCTTACAGAAAACCAATTTTCTTCGGCAGTCGATGTCAAATGGTCGCCTCAGAGAGTCTCGTTAATTTTTTATATTTGTGGATTGAGTCTTCTATCGAGCCCATAGATGGCGTCTTGGTAGAGGGAAATGTCATCGCCTTTTCTCTACCTGGCTTGTACTTCATCATTCCACCATTTATGAGATATATGCTAGGTCGCTGTCTGGTGATGGGTCAAAAATGCTTTGGTTTTAGACTCTGGTTCCCAAAAACGAAACTATTTTGTTATAATTTCAAACCTTTGAAGGCAAGAACACTCACAGTTGATGATTCCAGTGCGATAAAGTTTCTCTGAATCGATAAAAGATTGTGATAAAATTACAATTCATTTTCAAAGAGCATGGGTTTTTTATAAGAAAATTGAAAATAATTCAAAAATAATCTGAGAGCATCATCATTTTAGAACCTATTCAAATTTCATGGGATGGAAATACAATCTGATGAACAATTTTGATCCAGTCCAATATCTTTATTGAAAAAAAGCAGATCCTATGATCGAAATCAATAATAGAAAATATCAAACAGTTCGGCGAATTATCAACCATATCCTTGATCATAGACATGTTAAAGAAATATAGTTCAAAAGTACCAAAATTATTAGTACTGTTGTAGATCATGCCCTAAAGAGAATAATGTCGGCCGCCACTGGTAGCCATAAACCAATTGTGACGTGGCTAAGAGCGCGCCCAGTCCGACCGACGTTTCGCGGTTCTTCGATATTCGCAGCCATTCCAGACGTTGCGAGAATAATGCTACCGGCTTCGATGGAATTCCGAGGAATTTTCTACCGCCTTCGATTGCCAAATATAAACGCTACCTACGAGCCTATCGAGATAGTCAAGTTTCGCGGACAGTGAGATCTAATAAGGCCAAATAATTTCGAATAATAGTTTAAGTTGTATTTAAAATGTTTTGTTTTCTTGATAGTGAAATAAAGTTAGGTTTAATTATTGTTCAGTGTAGTCATTTATTGGTAAACCCACGGTGAAAAACGTAACAGTATTATGAATGTTCCCATCCCGATCAAACCCGACAAACGATTTATCATGTTGTGATTTAGAACAAATAATAGTTACAGTAAATATCAAATCCACCCTTTCAGTAACGGGAGATTATCTAGATTGAGTGTTCAATTAAGGATATTGATATGTAACTTTTATACTGTTGAATTATGTGTCCGAATTTCACTATTACTGTCATATATTTTTCACGTTGGGTGCCACAAATCGTTTTCACCTGGTTTCATTAAAAGATATCAGCTCTTTTCGTAGGAAGTTGTTCGTAAAAACAGTTCATTCGTTGTTTGAAAATCTAATGGAACCCCGAGGAGAACACTAAAAGTAACAAATAATGATTAAGTAACGTAATGATTAAGTGTGTGGAACGAGCTTTGTAATGATTACTAAATTTGTCTTTTACGACCGCTATAAAATTAAAAGAGACCTGATTTTTGCAAAGAGTTTTTGGGAATCATGGCCAATTCTTATCGTGTTTCTATTAGGAATACACATAACTTGATATGAACTCAAAAAACCAGGTGGTAAACCATCATGGAAAACATTAATCTATCACTTAACGAGACATACAAGGAAGGCAATTCCAACATTTCAAATCTCAAAGTTTTGCGATGGTAGTACTAACTGTTTTTTTCATGGGGAAAACCTACAACAAACTCTGGTACTAAATAACAATATAAGTTATTTATCAGAGGGTATTCAAATGATAACAGCACTCACAAGTAGTGAGTGCTGTTAAATGTTGAATAAAATCATTTAAAAAATCATAAAAAATCAGATTTTTGCCTGCTCCTGATTGGCGAAGGTTCCACTGGTGAGAAAGTTATCGAAGTGCTTGAAAAGATTGGCGAGAGATCTGGGGAGTATGGTGGGTGAGACAAAACTTCGACGCTCAATTCGTTTAATTCTCGAACTTAGATTGATGAAAAGTGCGGACGGGCGTTATCGTGGAGCAGAATCAGATCTCTTCTGAGCCGGCTGCTGCAGTCACATTTTTGGTACATAACGTCGATTCTTCACAATAGGACTTTGCTGTGATGGTTTGGCTCGGTTGCAGAAAGTTATAATGAATCACACCAGCCGTTGGCCACCATACAGAAATCATAGTCTTTTTTGGTATGTTTTCGCCTTTGGGAATTGCCTGGGTAGCTCATCGGTGTCCAATTACTGTCCTGAACATCTGTTATCGTAGAGGATCCAATTTTCATTACACGTGACAATCCGATCCAAAAGAGGATATTCTGTTCACTTTTAATGGATATAAATGAAGGTTCATTATTTTTATACTGAAATTTCACTCTGAAATACTCCTAATTTATTCAGAAACCAACAGTTTTTCACATTAGTTGGTTGTTGAAGCTTAATTGTAAATTATAACAGTTGACACTTTTGAGAGATTTCGAGGAGTTTTCAAATACATTCAAAAATAATTTTTGAAAACTCCAATCAAAAAAGTGGATAGATGACATCATTTAACCATATTCATCATACATACCGGGTGGCTCATCGAAAACGTACTCCAAAGCATTACAGGGCGAGAAAGAACTTGTCGGCAAGAACTAAAAAACGCAAGTTTTCTTTTGAAGAAAAACTTTTGAAACAAAAAGCATAGCATAGGACCCTCTAGGTGTTATCCCACATTCAAAATAAATCATGTATGTAAACTCAATATCCATATGAAATTGAAAACAACGAGGAGTTACTACTCTTGGATGTCTTACGTGATTAGAAGTGATCAGGGTCTAAAATTTGATATCTATTGAAAGAGTACCAGTACTTTTAGATATATTTCTGATAGCCCACACCACTGTCTACAATAAAAAATATGAGAACTAAACTTTCTTGTTGATCAGTGATCAACACTGATCAGTGATCAACATTGATCACTGTTGATAAAGCTACTGTGTTAGCATGTCGTGATATATTTTTCAAATAAAGTTTGTCGAGATCAAATCGTGAAGTGCAGTTTATGAAATTACTATAGATCTTCATCAAGTAACGGCCTAATCAATCAGAAAATCTGTATAATTGTATGTATGTTGGCGGCCAATAGTTTGAAAATTTACTTGATCGATAAAATCAGTTTAGAAGTCGAATTTTGCATTTTTTGTCAAATTGATATGTTAAAGCCAATTTTTTTCTGAAAGAGAGAATCGATCTTCAAGAATTGAGTATAAATATATGAGGAATAATGAGAAATTACTTGACTATTATTTTGAGCGTGACCCTCCACATAAAGGGTTGAAGATTTTCCTCTACTCTCTGCCTCAAAAATAGTCCTCTTTAAAAAATGACGTGTTTTTAGTTTTCACCGAAACGTCTATTATGCCTTGAGTTATTCAACATACAAATTTTCCAATTTGTTCAAAACATAATTACTTGTTGGGAAAGAAAGTTTTTGGCTTTCTACTACTCCATCTGATACAAAAAAATGGATGAGAGAATCTTCCAAA
>WOGO01009033.1:0-10377 GCA_015342085.1 Leptinotarsa defecta
CTGTCTTGAACCCGTCGTTTGCGCAGACCTGAGACTGCAACTCCTGGGTCTGCGTGTAGAAAATTCAAACCAAAAATCACCCGAAGTGGGATTTCTGTATATAGTATACTGAACCCAGGTGTTATTGAAAAATATTAAATAATGAATTGTCAATAGCTTGATATTTCGTAAAGAAACTTATAAACATCATCAGTTTGAGAAAAAAAATTACGAAATTGATATCATGTCTCTGTCAGGTCCGTAGAATTTTTACCTTGCACTGCGAAAGTTTTTGATTACCTTTATACTTATTCGAAAGTAATCAATCATTGATATATCAAAAAATCTGAAGTACCTAATTTTGCAATGGAACCAATATATTAAAAACGAGATAACCTTGTCAGATAAATTCAAATTGGCCTATTATTAAATTTTGCAACTGTTTGGATATTATTTTACATATCAATAAATTTCTGCATGATACACAGCTGATACATGAGTGATATGTTAAGAAATACCTTCATCTATATTGCTTCCAACTATAGGTGATCTATAAAATTTTCAATGTTTCTCGTTACAAGTGATGATGATATAATCACATTAGTTATTGTTTTGGTATTGTGACACGAATTATAGCTAAACAAAATTCAGTTTATAATAAATCTGGTTTATAATATTTACATTCAGTTAATTCGACCTCCATGAATAAGAGTTTTCTTCTTCGAGCGAAATTTATTTGGAAAAATATTGTTCATTTCTTCATACTTGGAACTCGTTGACCCGGAAATTTTAGAAGGCCTGGATACAACGATTCAAAACAATGAAGATGATGACAAACATATTTTTAAACGCCCGGAAGATGACAATGATGAAGAAGTAGAAAAATTTCAATTCACTTCAATTAAAATTGTTAGAATTATACAGCTGCTGAATAAAGATGAAATCAAAACGTATCAAGGTATTCGTTTTATTTTTACTAGAAATCAAGTTTCAATAAATCAATATGATATTGAAATCTATGTATTTTATTTAAGAGTTTTCAATTGTACAAAGTAGACAAGTATTATTAAATGAATATTAGATATATGTAAAATGTTATTGAATACAACTTTTTAACAAATAAATAATATAACTTATTCATTGTTAGTGATTTAATAGCTTTATACATGGGATTATTCACCGATATTTACAGTTCTCTTTACATTACAGAGTGTTGTGTGCTCTTCTATCTCTATCTCAAAAACGGTTGATTGTATTGAGAAATTTTGGAGCTATAGAAATCTAAGCAATCACGAAAAATCGATATTTGTAGACTTTGACCTTGAATAACTTACGAAACAGGGACTTGCGACGAACGGCAAAATAAAGGTGTACATGAGTTTCCAACTTATTATTTCTCATTCCGACGAGAAACTTCTAATATGACTAGACTACTAAGGTATGGACATTGAGGGGAACTAATAAGAAGGAAACTTATGAGCAGAGAAGTCCTCAACACCTCTGTTTGATGTGAGCGGTAGAAAGTTGTGATCGATGCAAAAAATTGTCACTCTGAACTCGTTATTGATAACTAGTTGTTGCCCGCGGCTTCGCCCGCGCAGAATTTGGTTTGTCACATCAAGTTTCGTGACAGACCATTTCAAACAAATAGTTACAATATTTTTTTATTCACCCAAAACTTCAGTTTTACAACTTCAAAATTGACGAAATTTAATACAATCTTTAAAACCCATTTTCCTCCTTGGCGTTGAATATTCCTGATTTTCTTTCTTGGTGCTTATTTACGCTATACAAAGGACCAACCTGCATATTTCAAGATTTTAGGTTCGGTAGCTTCGGCTGTACGTTAATATAGGAGTATCAGTCAATCAATAGGTACCCATTTATACAATATAGGGTAGGTTCCTAGGGTAACGCGGGGGAAACAGCGGAAATAGCTAGTATTGTATAAGTGGGTATCTATTGATTAAATGAAACTCTTATATTAACGTACAGCCAAAGCTACTAAACCTAGAATTTTGAAATATGTGAAAAAATATGAAAAAAAAAACGTCCAAAATTTCTTTTCCGTTGAACAGCTGTCGCCCAAATACTTGCTTAAACCACCTCTCTATCCACGCGCATCGCCCCCCGTCGTCTTACAGTAGACCCGACGCGTAATGGCTTACTGCGTTACGTCAAGTTAATCTTATCTTGATAACTTTTGAACGATTCGTCCAAATTACTTGGTGTAACAAACAAAGTTTATCTATAGGTATTAAATACTTGAAACGACAATCATATCAATTTCAATAAGAATTTGACAGATATTCTAAAATGTGCATTGCTAAAAAAGTTTCCAATTTAATTGTACTTATGGCTCAGTTCTTTGCATCTAGTGACTACTACATAAGAGATAGATATATGCTATCGCATATATCTATCTCTTATTTATCTATTTAAGATAAACAATCTTACAGTACATTATCTTAATGTAACAACAACGGTATAAACAGCGAACGCCACGATATCTCTCAGAGAACAAGAATTTTTTCGATTTATTCAATACTTATTGTTATTTTATGACCAAAATTACACAAAATCTTTGTAATTTGTGGTCTATATGTCATTTTGATGATGATTTATATAAAATTTCATCTAAATCCGTTCAGTCGTTTAGGCGTGAAAGAGTCACAAACATACATACATACATGCATACATTTATCCATCCTCACAAACTTTCACATTTATAATATCAATATAAAAAACAAGTAAACAACTTTAGTTCTTTATAATTTTTTGAGAAAGTCAATACTTTTCTGCTTATTCGCGAGTGAAAGTGTCAATTTTTCAACTAACAAGTCCACGTTTTCAGACAATTTTTGGCAAATAACTCAAAATCTATTTCTTCTGAGTGAAAATGTGGTTTTTACAAAAACAAAAAGATTATTGGGATACAATACAAACGGATTAATAATAGCTTGTTGGAACTTTTAAATTGTCGAACGCCAACGAAAACGAAAACTAAACAAAAAACATTGCATTTTCCAGGGAAATTTCATAGAATGCTTATCATTTTTTTTTATTATTCATAAAAGTACCTAGCATCAAAACTAAGCGAGTTATGACTAAAATAAAGTATGTTTATGGTTGAAAATGGTAATATGCCTAGTTTGACCGCCTTAGAGTTAGAAAAAATTTGAGCTTGAAGTAAAAAGAGCATTTTTGTAATTTTGCAAAAAAAATCATTAATAGTCTTGAAGGTATTTATAAGGAAAGGCAATTTTCCGCAAAAAATCAAAAATGCTTTTTTTACTTGAAGCACTGTAAATTGGTAAAACTTCAAGACGATATTACCAGTACAAAAATAAAGATGTGAATTAACAACGATTATTTTCAATTGTGGTAGTAATTAAAAGGGTTATTTTCCCCTTCTTTTTGTTGTCGAAAAAAAGGAAACAACATTATTTTGCACAACTCACTCAGTACTGATTCTAGTAACTTTCATGAAATACAAGAACGAAGGTTTTCTCCTCAAATACCTCAAAAAAACCCATTATTTTTTACTTCATGTTGAAACTTTATGTTTGCATTTGACGAATAAAAATCAAACTTCAACAAGTTATTAATCCGTTTGTTTTGGGTCCACTGACACCATTAACACAACATTTTTTTTTGGTTTTTTATCAGCTGGGAGTTATTTTTCCGATAATATACTCAATTTTTGTGTTATTCGCGAAAAACCATCTCAAAGCCTGAGTTTATTCGATGGAGAGTTGTAGAACAAGAGTACCTAAGAATTAGCCGTTCTAACTATAACAATTTAAGTTGAATATAACACTGTTACAAATAATTGAGTCTCACCGAAATTACTATTAGTTACGGCATGAACATAGTTTAAGTATTTGTACGACGATGTCGATCTTTATTCTAAAATAGTTAAACTTGCCTAGTATAATTTGTGAACCAGATAACTATCTACCGTAAAACTAACCTAATAAAAACCATCAGGATTTTATTGAAATGCAATAAACGTTAACTTAATGGTTAGATAAGGATATGTACCCAACAAACCACAGCTACTAAATAGGCATACAATAATCTATGATTGCACGAGTGATTAAACTGGATATTGTTAAAACTGTATATACAGCGCGGATCTGAACATAATGGAAACATACATGTATGATTTCAATATAAATATTTGTTGTAAGTATACAACAACAAAATCTTCAATCTTGTAAATAGAAAAAGTTGCAGGGGGATCAAATCAGGTGAATACGGAGGTCTTGGCATGATAACGGTGTCATTTTTGGTCGAAAAATTAGAAACAAGCAATGACGATTGAGCAGGTACAGCTGTCGGAGTCATGGCCGGTGAGAAGCCCCTCCCTCGAAATGTGCAGTAGATGTGTAGAAATCTGTTATCAGTCTGTTAGATTTTGAGCCGCACTACGTAAAATTGAAAACAAAAATTTCTATTCCTTTTATCCTAATACTTTCTTTATCACTTTCTTTATCATACACCGACCCTAATTTTATGCAGATACGATTTTTCCCACCGGCCATGACTCAGTCTGGTAGCTGTACATTATCGTGATGCAAAAGCCATGACTTGTTTTTTCACAATATCGGACGTTTTCTTCTTATTGTTTCTTGCAAGCGCCGCATAACTTCACTTTCTCAGCATTTTCATCGATTGTTGATGTGCTGGGGTGTCCAGGATCAGCGTCATCATTCCCATCTTTTCTATCTTCTGTGAAAACCTTGTACCACTTGTAAACATTCTTCTGACTCAGAATATAATTACCGTATGCCACTGTCAACATTTCAAGTGTTTTCGAGCACTTACTTCCATATTTTACATAAAATTTGATGCAAATTCTTTGATCAATTTACACGATTTTTTATTAGCTTCACCTGTATGTATGTATGTTTGTTTGTACCTCTTAAGCTCGGGATCTGTATTTGACAGAATTATCGACATTGTTGCTTGATCTATTCAAGGGCAGATGGCACTGTACGTAACCTCCTTGATATATCGACATTATTACTTGATCTATTCGCGGGCAGATGACGCTGTACGTAACCTTCTTAATATAATTCGAACTCACTTTGAATGTATTTCTTCATTTGAAAGAAGTATATTTTTTTATTAACACGCGCGCCTGCTGCCTGGGAAAAAATGAGAAGAAATTGCTAATCAAATGTATGTAGCCCTTGAAATTTGAACATTCACCTTGTCTTTTGAATAGAAATCGTACATACATACTCGTAACTAATAGATATCATGATTTGAAAATCACAATTTTGGGATAAGGTGGCTTCTACAAAAAAAATGAAATGTTTTATGTATAGAATTACATGATAACGAAAAAAAATTAATGATTTTATCGTACAGTGTATAGTTCCTACGATTGAAATTATGCGTGTTTTGCACCTTTTACAATGAATAAAAGAGCTCGACTCGGATCTTTTAAGGATCGTCCTCCAAGATATACTCTATATAATATATTTAAATCAATAGACCCCTGTATATCTGTCTACAACTTTATGATCATACAGAGAAAGCGAAAAAAGTAGTTTCAACAGTAGGACCTGCTCTGAAATTTGTACTGTTCGGTATATCTTCCGTCCGAAATATTTTTTCACCATTTCAACAACTTTACATTAATTACCTGTGACATAAATGCATGATAATCAAACTACAAATGAATGTATTTGAAACTTTAAAGATTTAGACCTTTTATTACTGTACTATTTGAGCCACGAAACATTTTTCCCCAGAGAAGATTTTTTTGTTGTTTTTTTTATTGTATTACGAACTCCTTGAATTAATATTTATAGAAACCTTAGTGAATTTACCAAATCCTAGTTGTTGGTAGCCGATTTCTTTCTTGAATCACTCAAAAAGCATTTGAATATAATAATGAAGTTGAAATGACGACTATACACATGTATAATAAGTAATAACACACGAAGTATTACTGGATTAATTATTCTTATCAATCATTTTACTGATATCTACATCAAAAACAGACCACAACTTCGACCTCAAACTGATTAACAATATTACATTTTATCGTTGAACTGATACTGGGTTATAACCTATACCGCGAAAAGTTTGGCACTACAGATCCACTTAATGGGAATACCTTCAAGATCATTTCGAAACTGCGACAGGAGTTTAACTATACAATAGTTTCTTCAGAGTGTTCAGTCATATTTCATTTCAAATTATCTCGGTGAAGCTATTCATTTCAATATGCACGTATATGAAGTCACTAAGCCTATACTATCGTACATGGTGCATATATTCCTTTTCAATGAAAGTTGGAAACTGTAATTTTTAAACTTCTTGTCTACCAACAGTAGCGCCAAAAAAAGTATCATTGCAGCCCAAATATATATTCTTATACATTTATATTTGCTCAGGTACAAATGCATTTATAATGTGCTTTGATCGAAATTACTATTCTTATCCTCTCCAACAGGCCTTCGGCACAAGAAGAGTATAGCACAGGTTGTAGTGGTTTCTCTTTCATACGAGGCTTTTGTCGTCTGCCGACCAATATCTGTTCTTCCAGTTTTTGAAGTAATCTGTTGAAGAAATTTCCTGATGTGGCCCAATTCCTTGTAGAAATTTCTCTTCGTCTGCAGAAAGGCCTTTTCAAACTCCATAATTCTCATATAATATGTCAGTTCTCGAAATGCCAGTTCTGGATGAAGCATCTTAGGAATTCCATGATTACTCTTGTTAACCTCTTTCTGACTTCAAGATCCTCGTCTTTGGATTGCTTTACCTGGATAACCCGAACTCCTTTCTCGATACGAACTGGTGTACAGACTTTCTATGTCTAAACTGATTAGTCGATCTAATTGTGCTACTTTAGTTTCTCCTTTTCATTCCGTCTCAATTAAAGGAAACCTCGGAATGAAGTGATGGGGAACACGGAATTAAAGATTGTGAAAAATATAATTCTTGACATTTTTTTGTAAGTAATTCTAATTATTCTACTGATGTCGGTCTCGTAACACGAGAAAGTCGTGAAGCTAATTTCAATTCAAACATGAGGTTGTAATAAGGTCAATAATATTATCCGGAAGGACTTTTATCACACTTTTGAGTAATCAAACAGTATAAAAATCAGTCCTATGAATAAAACAAATTATAGGATTGTATGAATAATTGATTGAATACCATTATTTTCGTTTCAATCACTTGGGAAATTTTTCAGTTGAGAATGAAAGAAAATGATATTCTCATCTTCAAAAAAAGGTGTATCATATTTTGTAGGTCATGAATTTGTTACATAGTTAGATAATAATAATAATAATGAATATTGACATGTTTTGTGCCATTCTGATACTCTTTCTTGTACTTTAGGAAACTATTTTTATTGGAATTATGAAAAAGTGATCATTTTCTATTGATTTCAGGTTGTCTCATATTTCATAGAACCTAAGTTGCCTGCCGAAATAATGACAATAATGTCCATAAATCGAGAACGGAATCTAATGACCATTATTGTTCGTTTCTGATACTACTATTACGTTTTCAAAACAGTTTCTGATGAATAATGATATCTTCCTTTCGAATATCGTTTGTACTTTATTTGCATTTCTGGCATTTTTTTTACTTTTATAGTGTAAATGATGAATAATCATCCTCTTTTTCGTTAACAGGTTGTCCTATATTTTTTAGGTAATAAATTAGCTGGTACAATATTATACCAGGTAATTTATGAAAACTCAATTCTATGATGAAGACTGTTCTTATTTAAAATACAGGTTGTCTCATACCTATTTTTGTGCTTATTGTTTTTTCGTTTTTGGTGTTCTTTCTGCGCCTTTAAAGGCGCAATATTGTTTTGCGTATATTTCATTATCGAAAATTGTACAATCTTACTGGTCTTAGTTACAATCCCTTGTTTGAAGTGAAGTTAATCCCACAACTTCATCGACCAGACTATCCGTCAAAGCTCAAGGCACTTCTGTTTTCACACCAGTGGAATCTTTACACTTTGTTGTTGAGTTCGGGTTAATCCGCCTCTGTAGTTTTGTGTTCGACGTTTCGGCTCAGATTTTGTAGCCATTTTCAAAAAATTGATGTGACTTGACGCCAGGGTCTCAATCTGCCTACTCCCCACGAATCTAAGATTATTTTTAGATTAATTGTCAAAGTTTTTTCTTTGATGATGCCGGTTTGATACCGAAAAAACATCACTAAAACACCTCAGAATTCAATTTCTTTTTTATAGAAAGTATTCCTAGCGCCACCTATGATAATGTTATGATAAAATTTATGTCAAGAAGTAGTAAAAACAATAAATACGTATCTAATATTTTGCCCGATCTTGATATATCGTCCTATTCCAGAGTAAGCAGGGGGGGTACTGTTTACGTCCCACAGTCATAGATAAGTAATAGTTATTACATTTAGTTAAAACAGTGAACAAAATACTCAATCTAAATATATTAATGACCTAACTAAAACCTAAAAGTAGATTCCATTGAATCATGTAGATATATTCAAGTACTGCCAGCTAATTGCGTATGACTATGTTCTTAATAAGAAGGAGATAAATATGCATTTTTGAATTAGACCTTGAGAAGACCAGTATTCTAAATTTACATAGAGAACAGTTTCCTATGCCAAGTGAATGATTTACCTACTTTCAAATTTGCACTACAATCGAATAAGAAACACTTTTTGCAAAAAAGTGGCCAAGTTACTTTTACATCTGGTTCAGCGTAAGTAGGTATACAAAAATCTAGGTTGACGTGTCTACTCCAGATTTAGGGGAGGCTTTGATTAAAATATTCACCTGCACAAAACGGTTGGAACACCTTGTTGCATCTTGACCAATGACCGATCGCACTCGAACGTTCAAATATTCGGTTGCTCGTTTGTAAAACTTACAGTATGTCACCCAATATCAGACCACTCGAGATCACAGTATTTATTTACTCTAGGAATTATCATTTACAAAAGCAAACAATTTAAAAATAGTCCCGGAACAACACTGCAGATTTCAACTTTGAAATGAAGCCAATTTTTTTAACTAACCGCTTCGGAACCAGTAACGAGTAACTGTTCCAGATTTTCCACAGTACGTTCGATTGTATTGTTGAAAAATAAGTTCATTGTACGAATTAAACAACTTCAAGCGGCACATTTGACTTGCCTACTGCCAACAGTTAGTATGCAGCGAGAAACCAATCTTATAACGCATGCGCGTACAGTGATATGGGAGTTCAGTTGGATGACGTCTAGGTAGTTCGACGAGAATTTCAACATAGAGATGGGAGCGAATGATCAGATTCACGTTGGGTTGTAATGTAGAGATGGGTGTTCGACATTTACAGGGTGTTCAAGTGTGTAGGCGCGCTGATTTCGAGGGGTTCGATTTCAACACATTTAAATACTGGTACCATTAAGGCTATTATGGCAATGTTATCGTTTTCTCGCAGTCACTGAAAATAATAATACCTATTATTAGTTGCAAATGTTCCGAAACTTTCATAATAGGTACTTCTCTTGCCAGTTAATAATAATTGTATAAAATAGCATCTTCGTTATACCAATAACTAAAGGTTGTCATGGTAAAAAATTATTATTACTGGAGTTTTTTTCCCATCTTCGTCTTGAAGATGATCACTTGATGATCGAAACACGTGTCGAGGTGTTAAAATAAAGATTTGGTGTTGGGAAAAAGCTCCAGTAATATTCATTACTACTCCAAAGGTTTCAAACAGTGCATCACAAGTTAATAGTATAAGTTACTTAGAATACTAGTATCTTCAGAAATATTCCTGGCGGTTTCAACCATTGTCCGTCACAAAAAGTGATGGGACTTCACTCACGTGTTTATCGACTTGTTATGTTTAGAAAAGGTGACGAGTTGAAGTTTATTACTATTCTGTACGAATCAAGGTACACTTATGAATTGGATCCAAATTGCAAATAAACTTAACATAAAAGTATCTTTCAAAAAAATGAACATGAGAGTATATTTCAGTTCTGCTCATTCACTTTAGTAATATGTCCATATGTGATTTCGTAGCCCGAAAAGCCTTGAGTAACATCGTTCGAAATTGTTAGGACTGAAACATGATATCATACTTTTCTATGCTTTTTCAATACTGGAAATAGCGATCGATAATTTAGTGAAGTGAAGAAATTGGTCCAACTTCTAGAAGTCGGTAATTGATAGAAGATTTCCGTTTTTCAGTGAAAAGAAAAACGGGTGTCTTTTTTTCTTCTGTGTTGTATCAATATAAAACTTTCCAAAATGTCATGATTTTTACGTATACGTTTATTATGAACGAAATTCAAAATGATTTATTACTGAAGCTATTTTGAATACAATTGATTTATATAGTGTGACTCACTTCTCATGGAAACACCCCCGTATCT
>WOGO01009035.1:0-10377 GCA_015342085.1 Leptinotarsa defecta
TATGTTTTCGATTTAATTGCGAAATATCGCACAACTGGATCTGTAGCAAATAAAAAACGGCAAATCAAACCAAGTGGCAATTCTGGGCCATATTAAGCTTGACCATACTTTGAGCGCAAGAAAGTTAGCATTTGTTTCCGGAATTTCATTCGGCGTATTTTAAAAACCCACAAAATGCATCCTTACAAGATTAAATTAACGCAAGAACTGAATGAAAATGATATCGATCGACGCTTGCAATTTTGCGAGTTGATTAGTAAACGAGCGGTGGAAAATCCACTTTTGTTTTCATCATTTGCTTCAGTGATGAACGTTCTTTTTTCTAAATGGCACAGTTAATCGCCATAATTGTTGCTATTGGGCTGTTTCAAATCCTCACATTTTTCATGAAGTGCATACTCAACGTCCACGAAAATTAAATGTATGTGCTGGAATTTTTGGTGACCGTATTGTTGGCCCATTGTTTTTAGAAGGCCATTTAACCGGGCAAATGTATCTGGAGCTTCTGGAAGATACTATTATTCTCCTTCTCAATGATAATATTGAAAATAACCACAATTATCGGGAGGATCTGTTATTATTTCAACAAGATGGGGCTCCTCTGAACTATGCGCTCTGCCTGTTCGACAGTATTTAGATGAGACTTTTCCCGATCACTGGATTGGGAGGCGGGGCACTATCGAATGGCCACCACGATCACCAGACCTTCCGCCGTTAAATTTCTTTCTGTGGGTTCATTTCAAAAGCAGAATTTACTGTACTCCTCACGAATCACAAATGAATGTCGCCAAATCAGTCTAGAAATGATCCACAATGTTCGAGACCGTTTCCAGCAGAATCTCTATTATTGCATGAAAGCTGGAGGTGCTCATTTCGAGCATATGCTAACATGAGAATAAAGTAAGTAACTTCAACTCTAAATTTAATATGGTTCGTCCAAATTAAAAAATATGTACACCATTGTTTAGAGAATTCCAAGATCTCTCAAACGATGTGCGACTCGCCCCCAGTTTCCTATTAAAATTCTAAGGGTTGTTCATCCCTTTGCTCCGGGGTTGAAGTGACGACGCTGTAGGATTTACAAGATTAGTACCTAAAACCTCCATTTCAAATTTTCGATGGCCCACCCTGTATATTGATATACTGTTGTAGTTTCCCGACAGAATATAAACAAGAAAATTGTAACAGTTGAATTCAAATATATTTTTGAAAAGAAATTTGAAAAACCACTATACTTGAATACATCCAACTCTAAAAAAAATAATAACTGACAGCAGATCGTACTAAAACGTGTTGGTGGCTGTATAACCGCAACTTGCGTGTTTTTTTACAGGAGGGTTGTAGAGCCGTTTATCCATCCACCACAGAAATTAGCGAACATACCTCACGATATTCGTTATTCACCATTGAAAAGTATTGAACGGAAAATTGTTCAGCATTTTTTCTGGTTCATAATACATCAGGTTTTGTGGTTTGGTAGAATAAGCACAATGGAACCGGTAAAAAGAATAAAGTAATTTAAAAATATGCGTCTAGTTAGCACATCTAATAATATTACCAATTTTAATGAACGGTTACTTGTAAACCGTTATGAAGTTGCATTTCTTGGTTTATTTCTACGTTAATGAATTTATTTGTCCAAGCTGTCAGCACAAATTAATATTTACATTAATAATTATACCGAATTGAAAACTATCAATTATCTGTAATAATAAGTAATCCTTGTAGTCAAGATATTTATCACCATTTTGTTCAGCTGTCACAGATTTAAATATTTGTTCAATTATTTTTATTTGATATTCGGCCTACACAAAGTTCTCACTTTTTTTCTATTGGTACCACTCAAACACTTGTTTCTTAACTTATTTCAGAAACTTCAAAAACCTCAAGTATTCAAAGTTGTAAGTTACAAGTTTCCACTTATTAGGTTTACATAATTGAATACATAATTGAATTGGCTTTCTACTAGTCCCTTTTGAAAAATGTGGGAATCTTCCAAAGTAGAAAGCCAAAAACTTTCTGTTCCAAAAATTAGTCACTCCTTAAAATATAGCCCTTTCAAATTATCGATTTCCTTCTTCTTTTTGAAGTTTCGGCTTACTGATGAAGTATATGTTTTGAAGTACATCAGCACAATTCTCAGAACTTAGAAAATATCCAGAAGTTTAGTTTTATATACCAGTTTAAATAGTTTCAAGCAATTTTTATTTATTCTGTATTCGTTTTCAAGCCTTGTTAAGTTAAAGTAGAATGTTCTCTCTACAAAATAGATTTCTCTAAATTTTCGTGGCCTAATTCACTTATCGAATGTGTTTGAAAGATACCAATTAGTTTCAGATATGTCTCTGACATTCGATTTTTGTTTGAAAGGACACACTCTTTTCTGGCATTTTTGACTCCGCGACTTCTACACAATAGAATAGGAGCGAGTGAGATATCATTTTAAGGGCCTCAGAATTCTGTGTAGTTTTTACATTCCGTACAAAATAACATTTGAAACTTTAAATTCGTTTAGGTGTTAAGGAGTCTTTAGGCACACGTGTTCATTTTTACCCAAATTTTCTGAAGGCGTTTACTGCGTTATATTTTGATTTTCAGATATAAAAAGCCGACAAATTTGGTGACCGTGGAGGCCATTCAATGTTATCTCTTCTCCAATCCAGTGCCATGAAAAATCTGTATTCAAATCAACAGTATGATGTAGGTCACTTTATGATTCAACAGCACCGTGCAGCTCTGTATTATTCTTCGATTTTTTGTTAGAATTTGGATCAACTCAGCCCTGAATAGGAAGGAACAGTAGTATGCCCTGCACGGTCACCAGTTTTTTTGTATGAGGAAAGCTAAAAAGACCAATTTTCTAGAACAACAGCGTCTATAGAAGATTTTCGCCAAAGAATTTTCGATGAGTGGCGTCAAATTATTATGGAAATGCATTTGAATGTTCCGTAACGGAAAGAAAAAAATCTTTATTATTGTATGACACAGATAGTCATCATTTCGAACTTTTAATCAACAGTGGTGAATAAGCACCTGAACAAATTCAATTAGTCAAATTTAACTTTTTTCTTCATCGCGGAAACAAAATTTCCTTCACATTGTTCAAGGTCGCACGATTTCTTTGCTTATTCGTTCAATTAGAAGAGAACCTTCTGAAATTCGTGGCCCATAGAAAAATGAAGCAGACTTGCCCAAACAGGAAGGGATTCGATATTATGATTTGGGTTTTGATCGCTCTCTTCATCTCTTCAGGAACAACTGTGGAGATTTTTTTCGGTACGTTTGATGTATTGGTGCCTTCAACAGGTGATATTTATTTCAAAAACTTAAATCATCATCACTCATTTGATTATTTCTCTCAGTGGGATGATTTTTTGATGAATGAGATCTTTATTTAGACATACATATATTATTTTGAATGGTATTCATAAAAATTTTCAACAGATTATCCTATAATAGTTGGGTCATCCATTAGGTTTTGGGAATTTGAATCGTAGCTCGATTACGAATATTATAATTCTGATGCTCCTGCATTAGTATATTTTTAAGTTGATTAGACATTCACCGAAATTCAACCTGAGTTTGAGATTATGTCCGAAGGTAAATTCTTGAATATTCGTGTATCAACTTTTTTCCAGTGAAGCCATGGGGTTAGTGGTACAGAACTGTGCAAATAAGATATTTCATCAGTTCCAGGAATTCTTTGAGCAAGGTCACAAATATTTACCTAAGACTGGAATCAAGCACCTTTCACGTTTGATAGGTAGTTTTTTTCATAATTCAGTTGAAATTTAGTTTTTTAGTGCTCACCAAACCATCAAAGTTTTTCGGGTCTCTCTGTTGCAATTCTCATTGAATTTCATTATGCATATATTATTGATTTTATCATTTTTGAATGATGTCCCGGAGCCTTTAGTTCTCAATTTCAGTTGGTAATTTATACTTTTCAATTCATGTGCTTTTTGGCTATGCCAAATTTGAAGAATTGAAGGGTTTTTTATTGTTACTGAGTTGGGAGTTGAGGTTTTCCTACAGTACGTAGAAACAATTTCCGGGGTACTGAATGCACCTGTTCGGAAAAAGGGTAACGGTGCAACAACATTATCGAATTCCTACTGGTTCATAGTGCGAAGTTTTTCATAAAAATTCTTCCTCTTCTATCAAATTGTGTTCTGTTTGCGATTATAAATTAACATCATTGAAATACATTGATATTAATTTTCAGCAAATTCTAAAATCAGTTTTGTATCAATTTGCAATTTAGTTAATTTTCCTTTTTTTTCTGACCTGGACATATAAAAAAAATCATAACAATAATTTCCTTTGGTAGAATATCTGAATTCAATTATTCAAGTGAATTTAATCTCAGCTCTGTTTAATTATCTATATGAAGCCAGATAGCTTTATTGTAATTAGACGATTGGTTGGATCTAGTTAATCAATGAATTCATCATCCTGGCCTAATACCCTGGTTCCATTTTTCTTGTAAACACCTACATCGTGGAAAAGGATCAATACTAAGACCTAGTTTGCTGTTTACCGTTGAAGTGAACTCTATCGTGATATGCATATAACTGCTAAAAGCTCCAGTAGATCTCTTGCCTAGCAGTACTGCTGACATAGATTGGTTAGCAATCTCAAGAGATCCTTTATACAAGAGTATTTCTGCCAGAGGAGAGCTCTTCCAAGGACATCCACCTCACCATTCAAGGAGGAGCGTAAGTCGACATCGTCAGAATCAACAACAAATACGGTTAGAAAACAATAGAACATCGGGTTTCGACTATTGTCTTATATAAATTCAAATTATGTATTTTTTATATTTATACTGCAAATGTATTGACTTGGATTGAAGTTTTTATCGAAATTTTCTTTTATAGTTCATTAGTTAGTTATAATTAGTTCCTGATAACGGCTCTAAGTTATTTGATCACTCTCTAGGTGTAAACTCAATATTCGGGGATCTGTTATTAACAATTGTAATAATGTCAACAGCTCTACTTTCATTTGTGTCTAAAATCACAAATTTATCATCTACAAATCGAATACAAGTTCGTGGGAATTAATCTAACTTCTCTTTTACTTCCAGTTCAAATTTGGTGGGAAGACAATTAATTTGTCATTGCTGTGCCTTCGTGCTGTTGTTCAATAAACAGTTGTTGAACTGGAACCAAATCTCTTCCATACAGATTTGTATTCTTCTACTACCTACTGTAACAAACTAGTGACACTGAAAACATTTAATGGTTTTTGGTATAGTTGTTTGTAGAATACAAGCTGTACTACTGCAGCTTCTGTAACTAACATGGTTATGTGCTCATTTCACATGGTCTTCAGTTGACTCTTGGAGTTCACCACACATTTGATATTTTTGGGCATTTCATTATATATAACAAAACTGATATAATCAAAACTTCTTCGACCCGTAGTTCTTTACCACCTGAGAACAACTACCGGTGTGTTTTGAATTCTAGTGCTACTAGAAAAGTGACATTTTCGGTTTCAAATTTGTTTTCGAATATAATGCTCCGTGCATAGATTTGTCTCGTTATTTCTTTTTTGTTAAAATAAATATTGATTGCTCCGTCTCAGGTTGATATTCCATAACTAATGTGTGTTCAAACTAGTGCAACCATCTGAATGCGACCTATTTTTATACGATGATCTGTAAGATCATTAGAAGGGTCGGTAGCCGGTTGATTAGCGTGACCCGTGTTAAGAATCGCACGTTAAAATGTTATACCTCGTTAAACCTTAGCTTCCACAAATTTCGACTTCTGAAGTCGTTTAGCTTGTTGTTTGGTTACCGTGCCACAGATTTTGAACATTTTTTAACGGATTTCTTCAAAATTGGTTATTGATATCGATTCTCAAGAATTGGAGAGAATATGAGTAGAATTAACATTGTAATTGAGAATTTCATACAGGTGTAGAAATGGCAAACCTTTCAATTCATACTAATAAGTAACAATAAGTATATATACAAAGTATTTTTTGCAAAGAAAAATGTTTATCAGTACCTTGTCGTATTCACACTGACTTTGATTTATACTCACACATACAAAATCAACACTACATAAGTAAACACATTATTTGTTGGTGAGAAATATTTTGAATTTACACGGTAACTTGAAAGAGTAAACTGAAACTTTTCACCTTCCCAACCTGTTCACAGTTCTTTATCACAATTCGTATTTTATTCAGATTATGGAAGGTGAAAATCCCCAAAAAATTATAAAAAAAACTCTGCTGTTGAGATAATTTTATTAAAAATTGTAGGAAAGCAAAACCTGTTGAGTATTTTGAAAAAAACTATCTGATTTGAATAGGTCATTCATGCAAACTTTGAATATAATGGGAACGAGAACCGTTTCTTGCGGTAGGTACACCATACTCAATATTTTTTCCAAGAACTGAGAACGTTATCTATTCTTTCAAACAGAGACTTTCAGATGTCTCAGAAAAGTGGGTTGGCAAAAACCAAGGTTTAAAAAAAACAAAACCAGGTTTTTTTGATTAAACTAAGTTTATTTGGTTTAAACAGGTTTATTTGATACAAAGTATTATAAATCTAAACACTTTGTAAATCAATAAATTATTTTATAAAATAATAGTAATAAACAATGCGAAAAATGATTAAAAAAACTTTAATTTTTATTTACACACACAAAAAATTTATTTAATAAAAAAATATCTTCAAACGTAATAACATTCAAAATAACAAAGTTCGAAAATACAAAAATAGAATTTATTTATCTTCAATTGCGGCAGATGTATTGAAAAGATAACAAAATGAAGAAAAATTTAAATGATACTAGTGTAAAATTACAGTTCTTTTAATTATTAGAATGATTTAAAATATATTGATTTACAAATTTAAATATCAAATCTTTATTTGTAGTTTATTGAGCTGTAGTTTTCATTATTAGAATAATATCAACGACATAGAGAAAAAAACCCAATTCTTAAAAAACCAGTTGGGGTAAACCTTGATTTAAACCATGGTCTCAGGCATGTTGGTTTAAACCTTCCAACCCTGTTGGAAAGGTCTACAAAGACGCACCATTGCATCTTTTGTATCGACAGAAGTCTAAACAATTATTCAGATTTTATGGTTGGAAAACTTGTAAATATTCCGGTTTTCAAATCGGACTGATGAGATATGCCAATTACTTAGTAATATGGTTATACAATAACACAATGGTTTCTGCTATGATACAATCTATTTCTGGGTATTTTTCACTTATCAATTATTTCATCATGTTCAATAATTCGATTTCATTTATATCTTCGGAAGAATTGAGTTCCTCAATCAAATTGTTACTATTTTAATGTTACTATAAAAATCAGCATATCGGTTTTTTGTCAACTACAATGAAATAACTCAATTTCGTGAACAAATAAATAAAATAGGAACTACCAATCTTACGCTGAAAGAAATTCAACAATCTAACGTATTGAGTAAAGATGTAATCAAAAATATTACTGTGAAAGAGAGTTTTCGACTTTCTACTACCCCAACTGGATACAAAAAAAATTGGGAATCTTCCAAAGAAAATAAGGAAGCAATCAATTTGAAAAGACGTAACTCTATGATGTGTAGATCATGCAAATAAGGAACTTTTAGACACGAACTGGAAGAAAAAGTCATCCTGAAACAGCTATTTTCATATAAACATAGAATTACACGAAAGAAAAATTCTTTCGAAACAAATACTTTCATTTGAACATTGAATTATACAAAAAACACTTCTCTCTACTCAGTTTGAATTCCATACATTCGTTATGGAATTGAATCAGATATCATTCACAGGATTCCTGCACAATATACTAAATGAAAAGTAGAAAAGTGAAATTTTTACATTTCATCTAGTATATTGTGTATATAAGTATATGTGTATTGTGTATATAACGAATGTTTGGAATACAAACTGAGTAGAGAAAAGTGATTTCTGTATAACTCAGTCTCCACATAAATGTTTTTGATTCGAAATAATTTTTCTGTCGTGTAATTCAGTGTTGTTTCAAGAGAGCTTTTCTTCCAGTTTGTGTTTGAAATTTACTTCTTTGCCTAATCTACACATCTATGTATAGAGTTACTTCTTTTAAAATTGATTAATTTTTTCCTTTCTTTGGAAGTTTCCCACATTTTTTTCTGTATCAAGATGGAGTAGTAGCAAGTCAAGAACAGTCTTTCCCAAAAATTGACACTTCTAAAAATATAACCCTTTCAATATAAATAATATTACAATAACGATGGAACCTTTGGTGTGAAAGTTGAATAACTTTTTTCGAGATCAATTGCCCTAACACCAAACTGATATTTTTGCACTCGACGCTCTTGTCGCCAACAAAATTAGCATCCTCAGGAGAGACAAATTTTCTTCTCTTGAGGATGCTAACTTTGTTGGCGAAACGCGCGTCGAGTGCAAAAATATCAGTTTGGTATTAGGGCAATTGATTTCGAAAAAAGTTATTCAATATTACAATTATAAAATACATATTTTCAATAAAATTCTAATAGCTGATACTGTGGCCGATTTTGGATCACGTTTGGCAGATTTGCTTGCGTAAGTTTCCTCGCAGGAACTATTCTCACTTCTCGTTGGCCAGAGGCAGGAACTCGAAGAAAAGATAGGAGTGAGCACTGACTTCAGATTATCTAATGAAGAAATAGGTTGTGCAATATGCAATGTCGTTTTTGACAAAATATCATCAAAGTGTGAAAATAGAAAATGTATACTTCATTTTCCTTTCATTACCATAATATTTACTTTTCATAGTAAAAATAAAAGCTTGTTTATAGCTGTATAGGAGAATAATAGTGTCAAATTCAATTAAACACCAACAAAATATATAAGTTTTGTTCGTGAAACAACATTGGAACTTTCGGAAACAACATGACGTTTTAAGTCATCTTCTCATTGTTTCGTTATGCGACCTCTTGGAATGAACTTTTTAGGTAATCACCCTGAATATAATATGTGGGTATGAGTCGGTGTAACAGAAACAAAAGAAACATGATGAAGGCACGGTCTGCGGCCAAGACAATGTGTTGTGCCAGTGCTGGTCTCAATAATAGCGACATTAAAAAATTCCTGAGATCTCTCCGATAATTCGACGTGGGTGGAGATCACACGTGCCCCGCGGCTGCCCTTTCTCATCAGTTTCGTCTTATTTTCATTCAATACATTTTGTTTGTATCATGTGAATTTATAAGTAATAGTTAATTGACGAAATATCACAAATTAATTTAACCTTACCACATTTTTAAGGGAATACACTCCCGGAAATCTTATGTTCCATTCTTTAGGGAGCACATTCGGTTAAAAAAAAATATTATATCTACCAGGTGAACTGAAAAGTTCGTAGGCTAATACACAGATGGCGCTACAAGTATCGAATCCATATGATGTTTAGTTAACCCTAACGTTCAAAAGTCACGTGTATAAATATCACAGATGTCGGACTACTAGCTTGTGGGATACAACATTTTGAGTGGAGAAATTTTTGTTAATTAGTGAAAATGGATCAAAAGGAATTTCATGTGTAAATAAAGCATTGCTTTTTCGCGAAAATCAAATACTTCGTAGGAGCCAAGGCATGGACTTTGCACCAGGAAAATCATCCGTTGAGAAGTAGTTTGCTAAGTTTGAATGAGGTAAAATGCAGAAGTAGAGGTATCGCACATGGTATGAATTGGAGTTTTTTTTTATTATATTTGTAGGAGGAGTGTTGAGATAAAATGTAACACTATTCTTAGATGACCGTCTAGGAACCCAAAAATTCAACATATGTAACGATTGAGAGCAGATGATGATATTGTTTATGACCTTGAATAAAAAAGGAAATGAATAATATTTACGCCTTACCTCGAGATTATAAAAATTTTGAGTTTCAAGCCATTCATAATACGGTATTTCTTCAGTAGGATACGTGCCTTCAAGTTAAAAAGACATATATTTTAGGAAGCGCCTCTGTAGGGCTTCTAGTTGATTTATATGACCCTGATAGTAGGGACACCACACAACACATACATATTCCAGCCTAGATGGAACAAAAGTGAAATGAAGTAATTTCAATGTTGAAGCTTTTTCGAAGAGTAATATCAATATGTTCAATAAAAGATAGGAATGAGTCAAAAGTAACACCTAGCTCCAGAACTTGATTGTTTATGACGTAGTTGTGTAATGTCAAATTCGTTTTCAATGAGTAAGACATTATATTACATTTAGATATGTTGAGAGATAGATTATTCTTCCGACACCATGTAGCAACATGATTTAAATTCAGGGCGAGACATTCGCAATCATTAGAACATGTTATATTGTGATAGAGTTTCAAGTCATCTGCGTATAAAAGGAAATTGACATCAAT
>WOGO01009036.1:0-10376 GCA_015342085.1 Leptinotarsa defecta
ATTTGTTTGGGATATTTTGAGGTTATTATTTCGGAATACATGAATTAATTTTGATGCCAATTCTTGAATAAATGGAAACGTTTTATATATGAATGAAGGTATAACGTTGTTGTGTTCAACTTCTTCATTATTATTTTGAAAGTTTGCTTTTTCACAAAATAAAATTCTGTTCACTAAAGATTTAGGATAAGAATTTTGGATCAGAATTTTACTGAAATTAGACAAACTTTAGTTTCGTAAATCGGGATGGGTAATTTTGATGATTCTGTTTTTTAATGATTTTATTAGATTAATATTCATTTTATTTGGATGATAGGAATGGTAATTAATAAATCTACTACTTGGTATATATGGTTTCAACAGTGATTTTTATCGAGTACTTTTCTTGGTCATTCACATTTTATTATCAATCGAGGACCGCCTGCCCGGTACTGACGATGCCCGACAGGCTGAAACAGCTGTCTACTGGTGGCTCTTAGATTGAAATTAATATGGAACTAATCATGATAGTAATTACTTCTTCCTTATAGGACGAAACTGTCGTAACGTTAGTTACGAAAAAAAGTGGTAAAAACGACAGAGAAACATAGAAAGTTTCATTTCTCATTTTTCATGATATCCTACCACATAGTAACGCCTACATTAATAAATTTACGTTATTTTAACATTATTTACAAGTAAAAAATACAGTTTTGTTTGTCATTTCTCATATGTTCTATTTGTGTGTTGTCAGAGTGGCAGAATAAACAAGGCAGCAACCCTATATAGAGTTTGGAGGTTATGCAATTATTTAGGTAGTTACGGTTGATATAGAACTTTCTATTACGTATTTTCGCAAAGAGTTCAAACAGGAGGTATTCGTTTGAAACGGCAAAAAACCGTAACTAGTGGAAAGTGTCTCATTTCAGTCATTCTCCATCATTATCCACTTCAGATCAAATTCATTCAAACGTAACCTAAAACAAACCGCAGTTTTTCACTGAAAGCTTTCAAGCAAATAATTGAAATTAATATGCATTAGTTTGTTATACCGTTTCGGAAATATAATAAAAAATACGAAAGTGCCTTATTAAAAGTAGAAGGGTGCTCTCGACCAAACCCCCATGAAAACTCCTTCATAGTTTCAGCGGAAATAACATCGGCCCAACTCGATTAGGGGTGTTTTTACTCGGTTACGCGAGTGAAAAATGTATTGGTTACGGTTTTATGCTTTTATATTGCAGTGTTCCGTTTTGAAACATGCCCATAGAGATTCATTAGAGATTTTTTGATGCTACCATATGTTTCGTTTGTTTTGATACGGTTGTTGGAGAAATTGATAATTGAGTCTTATCATTAGCCAAATAAAACATTATCAAAGTGTCACTGATGAGAATTTTTTTTTACCGATCAGATCAAAAGATCCAAAATACTTGATTTCCAATATCATAATTTTTTTTTATAATTTTGAGAATATATCTTAAGGTTTTTAGCATGAAAAACCGCCCAGATCATCAACATCCTCAAAAAATTGAATACAACAGCAGCTTTTTAGTTCTCTTAATTTCCCTTAGTATTTCTCATATCGTTCTTCAAGGAAAATATGAATCATGTTTGTGCTATTGACATGTTTTGTGAATTTCGATGTATTATATAGAGTTTAATACCATTTTATGACTTTCCATATCTATCTTCAACACCGTCAATACTTTCAATAAACTATTTGATATCCAGTTGTCAGCAGATAGAATATATGCCGAAAATTTAAGTTCGTACATTCAAAGCTGGTGCCACACTATACGTTTTAACCGCTGCAGTGGAAGAAAATGCATTTTAGCCGAACCGACCCAATTACCTGTGCTGTAGATCTCACATACCCCAAAACTGTTTCAGAAGAATATCGGAATGAATCATGTTGATTGAAGTAACAATCACAAGTTTAATTTTTCTGATTGATTCGGCTGTTACTTGAAGAAGATTCATAGTAATTGCACAAATTACACCAAAAACGGTTTGATCTTCAAAAATGAAGTATATGAAGATCGAATCGTTTCCGGTATAGTTTGTGGCAGAAATGAGTGCTCCCTGTGAAAATGTCTTGTCTAGGTAAGAACACAATGTGGTACTACATTTCATGACCTAGTTACTTGTTTAAGTTGTTTATGTTTGAATTATCTAAACGAAGAATTCGTTCAGGCCGGTGTCATCTCACCTACACCGTAATTGAAAACAACTACTATCAGAAAACAACTACTCCCCTGGATAATACCACGAAGGGCGTTGGATAATATTCGACAGGTGTCAGTGCAGATTCATCACAGAAGTAATTCCTGCATATGCTGTTGACGATACAGCTGCCGGAATCGATTTTCAATTATTGGAATGGACACACCTGCAGACCGGTTTCGGACTGAGTGGCCTCTCGTCAGTGCAAGGTAGTGTCCATCCAAGGTATTGTCCAAGTATGTCACCTTACTATATGTGACATTTT
The DNA here is from genome assembly GCA_015342085.1 of Leptinotarsa defecta. Lineage (NCBI taxonomy): Eukaryota > Metazoa > Arthropoda > Insecta > Coleoptera > Chrysomelidae > Leptinotarsa > Leptinotarsa defecta. The sequence goes on from WOGO01009036.1 coordinate 2,471, forward strand.
TTTATACGAGGAATTATACGATTCAGATATCCTGTTGATTAGAACCTCGTTTACGTGCAGATGGGGCGTTGACAAATATATTATTAGTCGTTCGCTTCAGTGTTGTTCGAGAAATAATACTCTGAAAGAAATTCAATGTTTTATTATGGGAAATCATCGACTTCAAGTTGTTGATAGACACTACCTTGCAGTCGAGACACCAAATAGCCCTAAACCAGTCTGCAAGTGTGCCCGTTTCAATAACTGAAAATCTAATTCGGATTTTGTATTGCCAACAGCATATGCAGGAATTACTTCTGTGAAAAATCCTGCCCTGACACCTGCCGGACGTAATCCAACGCCCTTCTTGTTATTAGCCAGGGGAGTAGTTGTTTTCTGATAGGTGTCAATTCATTAACCTACTGTGTAGATGAGTTGAGACTGGAGACTGGTCTGAATGAATTGTTGTTTCTGGTAATTTGATTTATATCCAATTTTCAATTATGTCCTCTTACTATATATGTGATGTTTATGTTTATGTCAATATTGTTCTGAAGTAGTCAGCCCACTTTTGATATGTGGAGTATTTTCTTGCTATTTATGAAATCGAGTCACCATTTCGTTTATTATTTTTTCTTTTATGGAAACTGGTTTATATACTTCAAAGCGGATTGAAATGGTGGTTTTGTACTACGAACATAGAAAATCTCCAAGTGCTAACGCTCATGAGAGCAGAAATAAACAGTGTATTTCTTTAATGTACCCCTCCCTTTTATTTTTTATAATAATATATATATAATTGAAATTTGGGATAATGAAATTTCAACGAATGAATACTTTATTTTGAAGTGAAATTGACAGATGAAACTTTTAAGATGGCGACTGATCGCAGAAGTCAAGTCAAGTCAAAAATGTTTATTAGTTTTTTAGAATATATACATGATATTGTGAATGTGTATTGTGTTGTGTGAGGCCCTGCTATAGGCTTATGCCTCTTCAGGGTTATGATCGAAGAAAAGAATTCTACGAAATAATGACGTAAACCATTGCAAGGCATCCTACCTATCTTCACATTATCTGTTTCTGTGACGAATGTACATTTTTCAAACGCCAATGTTCACAGACAAAATTACCGTTATTGGAGTGACACCAACCCTCACGTTTTCCAGGAAACACATACCCAATATCCAGAAAAAATTAACGTTTCGGCAGAAATATTCGAAAACCATATTGTAGGACCTCTATTTATTGATCAAAATTTAACAGAGGAACTGTATTTGAATATACTGAAAACTACTGCTGACCCTCTCATCACTGAAATCGTCAAAGCGAATCCTAATGAATTCGATATGGATATTGTATTCTAACAAGATGGAGCACCACCATATTACTCCAGACAAGTAAGAAACTATTTGGATACTACTTTTCCCGATCGTTGGATTGGCCGTCGAGGTCCTACAGAATGGCTAGCCCACTCACTAGATTTGACACCTTTGGACGTTTTTCATGGGATTATTTGAAGCGAAAGGTGTACGAAACTGAACCTGCTTCAATATTGGATATACGGCAGAGAATAATAAATATCTGTGTAGATATTGTCGTTACGGTGTTCGGCGTGAAATATCGGATAGGCTGTTCATATGTCGAGAAGATGAAGAAGTTCATATGCCGAGCATCTTCTGAACTGATCTCAAGCTCATTACCTCATATTATGTAGTTAAATGTCAATGTATTCAGGCAATTATTAAAAGTTTCGCCATTTTGTAGTAGTTGAAGATATTGACATTATATTTTAGCGTTGTGAAGCATTTGTCAGGAGGTTTAAAAATATGTATCACAAGACCCCCCTTTCTGTTTAATTTTTTTACCAGATGACGCCCACTCGCCATCTTGACAGTTTCATCTGTCAATTTCACTTCAAAATAAAGTAATCATGCATTAATTTCATTATACCGAATTTCAATTTTTTGAGTTGACCCATTCAAAAACTTAAAGGGGAGGGGCATTGAAGAAATGCACTGTATATTATTGGATTTGTTACATCAGTTCAAAGAATTTTGTGAGGACCTTCTAGGAATGTTTCAACCTCAATCCAGTTTTTTGGATTACATCATTTGGATCACATCATTTCGGGTATATGTAGGTACTGTACATTTTATCTCAATGTGGAGGTAAGTAGTCAGAATTTTTTATAATGAAGAGATTCAAATCCCAATATGGTACGCCAAATTCACATCCAATACCTTCAAATGCTTAATGTTTGGACAAACATATTTGTAACCCAGATCAGAAGTGTTTAATTTTTTCGAGATTATTTATTGTTATAATAATAAAAATTTTACAAATTAATCATTCAGGATGGCTCATTATAACTTGAATACACTGTATAGCTATAATTCTTAAGTAAATATTTCAGAAAGTTTCGATTCAGATTTCAAGAATTGTTTTGGATCCGATTTTCTAGTAACATTCGTTAGTTTCTTGTAATACTGAAAGTAGGACATCTTTTCTTCAATAATCTTGATTAAATACCGAATGAATTCAAGGAACGTCGATTTCTGAAGAAATACATTACCTATCTTGAAATAACTCTTAAACAAAGCCTATATACAATTCCACATCTCGTAAACTGTTGTCGATTCATGAATTTCTAAAATATCATTATCTATTGCAGTATCTTACTATAGCACAACAACGAATAATCCAATTATCAATATCTGAACATCCTCTAAATCGGATTTATCCATTAATTACAGTCAATGCTCGGTGATTGCAGCTATTCACGCTGAAATGGAAGCTCGCATCTCTATAACACCTTCAATTAACTCCTTCAATTATTTCGAATGATGAATCCAGTTTGTTTCAACTCGTTTCAAAATTCGTTCTGTATAAAATGTTCAGGAAAATATACAATTCGTCGTACGGGATAGCTGAAAAAATGAGCGTTCAATGCATGATACAGTTTTTGAAACGAGTCGTAGGTAATCAATAAGTTGACAACTTATCTCTGACTTTTTAACAATTCTCTAGAAATTTCATTGAAAAATCAACATTTTTCATTCCTTCACCTATTCAATAGATAGATTTGAACAATTTAAGAAAACCAAATTAAAAAACTCAACTGAATATAATACATGGGCTGTCAAAGTCACCATTACAGTGTTGCTCTAACATTTCTCAACATCTTTTGTAGAACGATATTTTTGCCTCAAAATAAGCCTCAGTTTCAGCAATAACCTTGTCATTGGAGCAAACTTTCTCATCATTGAGTATTTTTTGAGGTCTGCGAAGATCCAGTAGCCACTGGGAGCCAAATCTGGTGAATATGGTGGATGTGGGAGCAATTCAAAGTTCGATTCATGTAGTTTTGCCATTGTTTTTATTGACTTGTAACACTTGATAAAACATTTTTTTGCCAAATGCGGTCGTTTCTTTGCAATTTCGTCGCTTCAATAACGCTACATAATACTTACTGTTGATGGCATTTTCCTTCTCAAGATAGTCAATGAATATCACACCACGCACATCCAAAAATACCTTTCCAGCCGATTGTTGAGCTTTCCGATGCTTTTGATGAGGTCGCCAATTGTTCTCCACTCAGATGAAGATTGTTTTGATTCCGGAGTGAAATGATGAATCCATGTTTCATCAACTGTCACATATCGATGCAAAAATTCCGATTTGTTATTTTTAAACATGGCCAAACAATGCTCAGAATCATCAAGACGTTATAATTTTTAGCCAACACGTTCTTTTAATATCTTTACAATGTCAGCTAACTCATGCAACTCCACTTTTCGATCATTCAAACCGATTTTGTGATTTTTTTTCATTTATTGAAACGCTTTAATTAGCTTCACCTGTATGTATGTATATTTGTTTATAACTCTCAAGGTCAGGACTTGTGTTCGACAGAATTATCGACATTATCGCTTGACCTATTCGCGGGCAGATGGCGCTGTACGTAACTTTACATGTATTTCTCCATTTGAAAGAATTATTTTTTTTATTAACACGCTCGCCTGCTGCCTTATTTGTAACCCTCCTGTGCGCGCCTGCTCTCTTGGGCTTGGTAGCTGATTTTCAGGCTATTCTCAGGGATCGGAAAATATCAATGGTCATTTTTCTAAACAATATACGGCTGATTGATCCGAAAGTTTAGATAAAAAAAATAGTTTAAAAATACTAAAAACACGCTTTTATAGCATATGAAATTCAAAAATGAAAAATAAATATAGTTTGAATAACTAAAAAACACGCTTTTAAAAAACATCGATCTGAAAAGTTGAAAATAATTTTTTTAAATAAGCTAGAAACAATAACGAACGAAAAATACTAGTATTATTGTGAAAATAGCGTGGGCGCTTTGTGCCATGTTTTTTACACGCTTTATATTAGCTTCGCCTGTATGTATGTATGTATGTATGTATGTATGTATGTAGGTATGTTTCTATGACTCTCAAGCTCGGGATCTGTATCGACAGAATTATCGGCATTATTTCTTGATCTATTCGCGGGCAGATGGCGCTGTACTTAACCTCATTGATATTTCTTGATCTGTTTGCGGGCAGATGGCGCTGTACGTAACTATCAATTATTGCTTGAACTATTCACGGGCAGATGCCGCGATACGTAACCTCCTTGATAGGTTGTTCAAAAGAAAATCAAAATAAAAGAACATATTTTGGAATTATAAATGTTAGCAAAATTTTGTACTACAGATGAAATATTTAAATATTCACAATTATCCATGATTCAGTACAGACAAAAGTTTTGAACGAAACGGAAGATACATTTTATAATCTAATTCAATTGTTTGAAAGCAAACCTTAATATGGATTTCAAAAATGAAAACTTTATCGTAAATTGTACACATAAAATATTCAGTCACTCAAATATTTCAAAAAATCGAAAAATTAAAACTAAGGTGCTTGACGTACATATCAAATCAAAGGATTTATATGAAAAATAAAATTATTCACTGAAAAAATATTTTTAGTCCATTAATATTTTGAATGACACTTCAAATCAAAACATCAAGACTGAATTGTTTTTTGAAATTATTACTGCAAATTTTCTCTTTACTTCGAAACAAATTTTACAACTGTCCGCCCTCTGTTGGAGACTTACTGCATCTCAGTATTACTATAGAATTTGAGATCTCTAAGTTTATTATGTTGTTTGAGAGGAATTTTACATTCGTGCGCCGTCTGTTAAAGATTTATAATACTAGTGACTAAAACTTAGAAAAAAATTATTTTTGACAATAAATCGGACTAAAAAGTAAAAAACTAAAACACTGAACTGAACTGAAGAACTGAAGAGTTTTTCAAATGAGCTTAAAACAATAACGAACGAAAAATACTAGTATTTTTCCATATTTTCATTTTTGTCTATCAGGTGCCCGTCGCTTTTTTCACAATAATATTAGTATTTTTCGTTCGTTATTGTTTTAAGTTTATTGAAAAATGTTTTAAACTTTTTAGTTCGATGTTCTTTAAAAGCGTGTTTTTTTGTTTTTTTTTTAACTTTTTTTATTTCCCATTCAATCGTCTTCGTATCTGTTACGGTTTAGAATATAGCAATGTTACCACAAGACGAAAAAAACGGCCTGCATAATTAAATAAATAAAATGTTATAATAATTCAGTATTTACGTTTTTTATTTGAATCTGGTACGCCCACACATTCTAAATTCAATAAATGTATTTCTGCAAAATTGAGTTTGACACCTCTGGTATAATCGCTTCCTTAGACACGTCATACAGTGTGACAACATCTGAGAAGCTCTTATACATCACGGTTTGTAAACTTTTCAGTACAAATTTTACAGTTAAGTGTTAATTGAATATAAAAAATCAATGGCCATTTGTTGTTTTCTCTCACCTCACAATTAACAGCAATCCGAACCCAATGCATATCACAAAACTGCGTCGATACATGCCTCCAAATCTCAACCTGAAAAAAAAATGGTTGAATAAGTCGTAGCTGTATGAATCTCTTTCTAACTGAATTGAATATAAAATTTCACCTGAATTATTTTATCGATGAGCGAATCTCTCAGTTATGATAACGAATAAAAATAACATCATTTTGAAGATAAGTGAACATATTAGTAGCAATTGGAATATGAATGAACTTTGTACTGGGTTTGTGATATCTGTATATTAGGTTGGTTTTATGGGCATAGTCGAAGTAACTGATATAGTAATTCTTAAAGCTATCAGCGAACTCAAAGGCCAAAAAACCAATGCAAAGAAATAATGCCGCTACGAATTAGTCCAGGTGGACTGAAGAGCTGCCGGTTCTTATTGGATAATTTTTACTATCCGAGTTTTATGAATGGCTGAAGAGTCATAAAATTACATTTAAAGTCATGTTACGGTGAGCAATAGAATGTAGCGATGAGTACCGCCGTTGTGTCGTCAATGTTCAGTTCAAGAACTGATCGCGACTTGAGTGTTGAAATTCGATATTGCTGAAGGTATAATTACTTAAAATGTTTGTTATTTGCTCAAAATGTGGCATCCTTGGACAAGTACTAATAGTAATAACGAGTGTGATAACAACGTAGACTTTTTCCTGTGTAGTGATTTCAATAGCGCTGCTGAACAATGCGAAAAAGAGATACCAGTGGATAAGATTCGGATGCATTTGAATATTGAAACAGAGAGAATATATTTCAATGTATATAAGAATCTACATATAAAGTTTGGTTTCGAGGGAACAAACTATTAGAAGCAACATCAGATTTGACCAAAATTCCTTTCTCAACTGTACGTAAAATAGTCAAAAACGAACCTTATGAACGCAAAACGCGATGTGATACAGGATTACCAAAACGTTTAGATATTCATCTAATAAAATCATATTAAAATTGAAAATAAACGACTATTACTAAAACAATGAAATTTCTATAACTGAAATCACAAGGAAGAAATTGAATACTTCTGGCCATAACGTGAGCTGCTGTGACAAAACTCTTCAGAGTTGGATAAAGAAACTAAGATTCAGAATCAAAATAATGAACAAACGTCAAGCAGTTACGGAAAGCTGAGGAATAGTTAACTTGTGTAAAAATAATTAGAACAAATAACTGAATATAGACAAGAACAACGGCAAATTTTCTATTTGGTTTATACTTGGTATGACACTCACGACACAGTTACGAGAGGGTGGACTGATAGTTCGAGAATGTGTACATCTAACATGCCTGCAAACAAATGATCGCGAATACTCATTGTCCATTGCGGATACACTAAAGGATGGGTTCCGAATTCTCTGAAATAATGTGAAAAAAACTTGAGGACAGCAATGTTGACTATCATAAGAACATGCAAGATGATATTTTCGAGAAATGGTTTGAAAATAGATTGATCCCAAATTTGGATTCCAATAGTGTAATAGATCTTGACAACGCTTCAGAATATCATTCGCGACAGCTCATCCAAGTACCAAATAAAAATTCGAGGAAAGATGAAATACAAAGTTTTTCAATGGATAACAATTAGTACAGACAATAACTGAATAGGATGATTCAAAATAATAAATTTGTAAACAAAATATCACATTTTCACAATAAATGCTGAAAATGTTGTCCATTACATTCTGAACACTTTGAAATGTTTTTTGTACGCGACTTGTGGTTGCTTTTTCAATTTCCTGGGGATCCAGATCTTCAATACTCCGCACTATTCGCCATCGCAATTCTTCTTTGGTAGGCACTGGAGTACTGTATACCCTTTCTTCTAAAACACCCCATAAAAAAAGTCAAGTGGCGTGAGATCGGGTGATCTCGGTGGCCAATCCCACGGCCCTAAACGCCTAAACTAACGATCGTCGAAGAGTTCGTCAAGTTTCCTGGAAACTTCCTGGGTGGAATGAGCTGGCGCTCCGTCCAGTTGAAACCACGAATTCCTATATTCCTC
>WOGO01009037.1:0-10376 GCA_015342085.1 Leptinotarsa defecta
GAGGATTCATTTGACACCAACGAGGAAACATGCGATACATCACTCTTGACGCAGTTTACCTACACCCACTATGAACATCAAGAAGAAGAAGAAGATCAAGATGAAGAAGAAGACCAAGAAGAAGTATTTGAAGGTTATGACTCAGATGAATAAATATTTACATTTTTTTAATTTCAATCGCTTTTATAATTTCCAACCCTTCCTAATATAATTTAGTATGCAAGTTTTCAATTTGACAGAATCACAACAGACATGTGGGATAGGCCTACTGGGGAAACCACGTTAAAAAAAACGCGCTAAGTACACTACCTCATAGGTGGCGTGGAAACGTGTGCATATGATGACGATTACAACTTTTTGACTCGTCGTATCTCAGAAACAGTAGCTCTAAGAAAAAAAAGTATCGAAACATTTTTTGTAGAGAATTTTATGATCTACAATTTTTATGTGAAGTTATTCTATGATAAAACTTGCCGTTTTCCTGAAAATCGTGAAAAACCAATTTTTTTCGAAATTTTCGACCTTTGACCTCGAATAAATTTTTTTCCAGGCATCGTAATCATTCGGAATTTTAAAATCCTATTTTTAACTATGTTTTAAACAATTACACGCGTTTGCAGTTTGTTGTGTTTCACAGTACAATATTTAGGTGTGTTCATAGAGTGTGTCAAAACAATACTTTTTTGTGAGATTTTCACTGAACAGTTTATAATACCGTTTATAATACCGCCTGAGAAGTATCAGGTCTACCATATAGATGGCACTATTCTTATAAAATTCTCTGATTTTTCAGTTAGTACTAACCTTCAAAAGAAAGCCGTTGAAGTTTCAAGATATTATACTTGAAAGTTTGTGAGTTATTGGGCTAAAAGTGACACTCCTTTTGTTATTTTCAAAACAATGGATCAAAAACAATTTCGTGTTTTAATTTTACACTGCTTCGTGATCGGAAAAAATACAGTTCAAGCGAAGCAATGGCCTGAAAAGTGTTGTAAAGTGTTGTAAGGGCTGCACTCCATTAAAAACTAAAATTAAACGTTGGTTTGCTGACATCAAACGTTATCGTAGAGACACAGGTGATACAGAACGCAGTGGACGTCCAAATGAACCATTAACACCAGAAAACATAAAAAAATTCACAAAATCATTTTGGATGATAGAAAAGTGAAGTTAGTTAACTGGCATTGTGTAGAACGTGTTGGCTTTTTATTGCATGCGCATTTGACTATGAGAAAGCTCTGTTCAAAGTGGGTGCCGCGCGAGCTCACTGTTGACCCAAAACAAGAACATCTTGATGATTCTGACCAGTGTTTGGCCATGTTTAAACATAACAAAATTGATTTTGGCATCGATTTGTGACAATAGATGAAACATGGATTGATCACTTCATTCCGGAATCAAAACTATCATCATCTGAGTGAAGAGGAACTGGTAAACTTCGTCCAAAGCGATCGAAAGCACAACAATCGGCTGAGAAGGTTATACCTTTGGTATTTTGGGAAGTGTGTGGTGTATCTGTATCTGTAGAGTAGGGACGGTCAGTGTAGGTCCACAGCACTTAGGCTACATGTGATCCATTGTACATCCTCCCGAGGAGTTGTCCTCCTAGGTCATCGTCCATCCCGTCCTTTCCTGGAAGGTGAAAAGGTCTCTGGGAGATATCTTCTTTATATCGGCAGGTGTAGGCCAAGACTCGCCGAAAACACACTCTCTTATTGACGATAACTCCGGACACTCGCATAGAACATGCCTGGCAGTTTCATATTCCTGTTCAAACATCCTGCATAGAGGTGTATTCACTAGCCCCATGTTACGGAGATGTTTCCTTAGAAACCTACTGAAATCCTACTGTTAAGCGTTGATTTTTCCTGGTCATCGCCAGATATTTCTTTGGCGCCAGCTTCCCAGGGTCGCCCAGGGTGATCCTGACAAGATTGCATCCTTTGATTTCATCTCATCTCTTTAGGGTGTGACGTTTGGTTAGTTCCGCAACTGTCAATGTCATCAGGCCGTAGGTGCCATGTGCGTGGTGTAATATTCATCGATTATATTGAGAAGGGAAACACCATCAACAATGAATATTATACAGCGTTTGAAAGCCGAAATTGCGGAAAAAACTACCCCATTTGAAGAAAAAAAAGTGCTGTTTCATCAAAGAATAAAATAGCAAAATTGCACAAAATAGGCTTCGAATTTCTCCCGCATATACCATATTCGCCAGATTTGGCTCCCAGCGATTTTTGACTGTTCGCAGATCTCAATTTTTTGAGACAAAAATAAAGCGTTCTACAAAAGTGGTATTGAAATGTTAAAGCGGCGCTGGAATAATTTTGTGGCACTTGATGGAGATTACGTTGATGAATGAAACCAATTTGAGATGAAAAAAATTTCGACTTCGGCCTCGGACTTTTCAACCCAAGCGTTAATAGCTTCCTCAGGTGTAAGGAACATGTGTTGAGGTTTTGTAATTCCGTGAATATTTAACAAGAAAGTGTTATTGAAAACACTTTTTCTTCAACAGAACAAAAATTCTGTCTTTCAACGCGCGTTTCGCTAACAAAGTCAGCATCATCAGGAGATGAGCTTTAGCCCATGATTTCAATAGATTTGTTCAAGAGGTTCCAAATTTCACCTATCGAAAAAGTATTACTTGAATACGTTATTGATTTTCATCGGGCATCCCATATCACAGATTTTAGTGTATTCACAAAAGTTGATTTCTGTAAGCTATCCTACTCCCCACTATTAATGTGAAAAATTGCGAATGAAAGTTACACATTTCATCACGAAAAAAATAAGAACATAGGCTTTCACAGTCTCAGAGAAAAAAACGGCTAGTAGGCCAAAATCGTATGGAACCTGAATTACCAAACCTTTCGTCCGCTACTGCGGTGAATATCATCAGTGTTATGTTCGTTGTTACTTCACGTTGGTACTCATTCACTCAAAAATGGCTGAACGGGTTTTGATGAAATTTGGCACACATAATACTTTGGAAGATTATCACATACATAATGAGAATAATTGTATGTTTGGATATTTGGATATTTCCTGACAATGCAAAAAAGGCTAAGCTGATTTAGATAGAATCTGACATATAGTTTATAATCTACAATTTTTATTCAGGTAAATGGCAAGGCTTATTGACTTTATTCATTTATGTTAATACCCATATATAAACTATCTTCTGCTCGTATCTTCATCTGCATGGACATCAAAATTGAATTTGAAGAGAATTGAAACTATTTGTGTAATAAACAAATTGATAGAAGTCCTCGCAAATGAAGATGCGAAATCAAGACATTGCATTTTGCATTTCAATAAATGTTTCTAAGTATAGAAGACGTCTGGTTATCCACTTGAATTTCAAAATAAGTCTAATACGTTCTATATGTGTATACACGGGACCTTTCAACCAACCTTGAAATATAATTACGTCGGTTTCTTGATGTAGGGAAAAACTTTCTGAACTAATTGGATATTTTAAATGGTAATACCACAATGTGACAGAAACTAACTTGAATCTATCAAAGAGGAATATGATTTCGACAGATATTTTAGGATGACCCTTGAAATTTCTGTAATAACGATATATTCACTTGCTTTGTATTTGACAGAAAATCAAATTTATTTTCACAGATATTCAATTTTTGAGCTGTCATCCAATATGAGACAGCACTGTTTTGACATGCCAAAGTCTCATCGATGATTTAAAAAAAAAACAACGTTTCACGTACCATTTTTATTTTTTATGGACACAGACAATAATGACAATTTTCATTAATTGATTCAGAACGGTCAAACTTTTAGTTCTTCCCTATAAAAATCAACAAGTTTTCACAAAGGTTACATCAATGAGTCATCAAATCCTTGAAGTTGAAAATCGTGAATATTTAAAGAACAAGTAACTGACAGAATCAAAATTGTCACTTGAATAACAGAATGGCACTCAATGAATTTTTATACTGGAAGACATATCTGAAAAATTCGCTTATATTCTTTGAGCCGTCAACAATTTTCGAATTATGTCATATAAAACCAGAAAGCGCTATTTCGATATGCTGTATAGATCTGATTAGCAGGTATTTAAATGCAACTAAACAAGAAGTAGGAAGGGAGAGATTGAAAATGAGGAGTGAGAGAGTACGATTATGATCCAAGAACATTTTCTAATTGCTTTTTGGAAATTGTTTTCTACCTATTTGGAAGAATAGGATAGATAATAGAAAGTGCATAAAAGTCAAAACTTTCAGGACAACAAAAATTTCAAACAGAAGTAGAAATTTTCAATAGACATCAATTTCCTAAATATTTGAGCGATAGCTCTTCGGACTCAGAAGACATGTAGAAAAATGTATTTTATTGATTTTGAAGTACAAAAAATGCAATTGTTGTAGGTGATTGATCTGAGATAAAAAACGAAGGCATTTAGTTTTTCGATAATAAATGGAAAAAACTATAAATAGACATATCGCCACAGAAGATCATATGATTTGTTTCGAGGTATAATTAATATTAATACTATTATATTAATAGGTATTATAATATAATAAATATAACTGGAAAAAATTATAAATTTGATCACTTCAATTTCTTATATGGAAAAAAAAAATTTTCACCAAGCTGTACAATTGTTAACTAATATATTTTTCCAAGTTACGTTTTCACAAATGGCAACAAAAAATAATATACAATTTTTTTTTCAAAACTATTATATTATTATCTACCGTTTTTGCAAATGAGTACGGCAGTAATTTGGGCAAGATAAAATATTTCAGTCATTTGTTGATATATCATTCATAAACAAACAGTCAAGTCTGGTATATGATTACCATTTTATCGTCATGAAAAAACAATGTGACAAAATTCCACATGATTCTTTTTGTTATTCATAATTGTTTTTTTTCGTTGTTCGAATAATAGGTTAGGTTAGGTCCAAAGTGAGTGGGTTCATTGGACCCTCCACCGCAACTTGCAAGGGTTTATTGTGGCTCACACCTATTCACACTCAACCAAATAAACTCAGATTCTTAACGAAGCCGATTAGTATGTATGGTGAGTGGTCTTTCAGGTCAGATGGTAAGAGTACGGCTCTGCCGAACTCTTATGTTGTTTCATCATTTTCTGAACAGAGGCGACACACATTGTCTTCCGACAGTCCAAGTCTCTGTGTATGATGATTCAAATGACAGTGACCTGTAAGAAGGCCTGTTAGACACCGTAGTTCATCCCTACTGTTTGGTATCAAGCTTGAAAGGGTAAATAAACGCCTTGGAGTGAGCCAATCCTGGAAGATTCTGCCAGAAGTCCATAAATCTTCTTGCCATCGAGGTGTTCAATGTTTGTTTGGCAAAGCCTGAAGCGATGCCAATGACAGGTTCTGGTCCGATGAAGCTGCTTGCAGCACCCTCCTTTGCAAGGAAGTCAACAGCTTCATTGCCTTCCAGACCGGAGACAATCCGTTGAGTCTTCTTATCGAGGAGAGTCGTTTTTTGACAATTTGCTACGGATGTAGACGTTGCTCGGTAGGAGCTAAGAGCTTCCAATGTCGTTTGACTGTCTGAGAGGTTGGATTCTTCCAATTCATCCGCACACAATTCAATTACGTAAATTTCCGCTTGAAATACAGTTGCATAGGTTCCTAGGCAGATTGATATCACTGTCCTTGATCTTTGACTGAAAACACCTGCACCAGAACCGGAAGGAGTTTTTGATCCATCTGTGAACCAACAACTATCTGCCCTTAATATTTCCTTCTCCCATTATGTAACCATTTTTATTTTTAAATCAGAAATGGAAGGATAATGAAAAAAATCAATATCATATACACGATAGCCGCAGCTTGATTTGTCAAAAAACAAACTGATAATTTTCAAACTAATAGAGATCAGTGATGGACCTTCACGTCGTTTTTAAAAAATATCATTTTTTTGTAAAAAGTTAACGACTGAATTTGTAGCTATTGTTAATCAGCTGATACAGTTAATTAAGGCTATTATTTGAACTGTTATGTCGCCATTTGGAAAAACGGAGATCAGAAAAAAGATATGTTAGTTAATAACTGTCTAACTCATGATTCTGAATCCAAAGAGCTTTCACTCATATTTTTCAGGATTTTTATGTCTATTGAACACGAATTTCAACTTGTGAACTAGACTACTGAAATAAACACGTTTTTCTTAGAGTTATTTTTACAGATTTCTACATAGATATAAAAATTCGTCTCTGGTAATTAAATTGGAGAAGAATATCAAATCCCTTACGGAATTTATTTTAGTGTTTAATACATCATCTACATCATTTTCATCTTTTTTTTGCAATAAAACCGTTTAATATTTTTTTTCACTTATTTTTCAAGATTTTCATTGGAATGATAACAGTTGTGTCTGTTTACTATACCAATCGTCTGAAAACAAATATTGAAAAATAAACGATTATTACCATTCAATTGCTGACTCATTTGTTGACATAACTACAATCGTACCAGTAAAAGAAAGTAATCATCATTAAGTTAGGTATGCATTTATTTCGATCTGACGAAATACTAATAACGAGTTTCATATCCATTGCGAACGCTGTTATCTAACGTAACATCTCAAAATTTCTTATGCATATCCACATTAATCAAAATTTTGATAAACCTGTTATCAACTATATGGCAGAAAATTTCAAAATTGATTATTTATGTTATACATAATAAAATTTTAAAAACCACAAACATTGCACATCTAGCAAAATTATTAATTAAATATATTTATATACAATGCATTCAAAATTTGACTCTGGCAATGATCTCTGCTTTCATCAAGATGGAAAATAACCGAAGAAAATATAGTCGCGTGATTCGCATTACCTGTTACATTTTAATAAAGAAAATTGAAAAATGGGATCGTTTCTCAAAATATTGCTACTTAAATTTTTTTTTGAATTGCAAATTTTGGTCCATATGCAAAATTTTAGCCGCAACAATATTGACAATATTTCATTCCAGGCCTGGTTTCATTTCAATCCTTTTTAGATTTTGGTCACACGTATGTTTTTCAGCAACGTTCAATAACAAGGTAACGTCATGAAATACAGCAAGCGCCAAAGGTGATGGCAAGCACGCCCCCATGCACACAAACTCATTTTCAATGTAACCCTCACCACAGCACTTGCAAGACATACAAATGCTCTGTACAGAGGCGTATCATTACTTGTCCTCCAATGCTGTTGGCGTTTGGCATTGTCTGAATAATGTGTGTTGTTTCAGAAAAAATGTCATCGCCTAACGAAACTTCATTTTTGGATAAGTGTATCATTATATAACATTTTAATGAACTGTCCATTTACTACCCTAATTAAAACTTATTATAGGTACGACACTGGCCGGCAAGCGGCTTATCGTAATCCAATAGTAATTTAGTTGGGAGAGTCTATACCTGAGAGATCGCTCGCCATCACGCTTGCTGTATTAATTTTTGAAAAGGTATTTTGTGTCTGAAAGTGATACAAAATAGTTAGTTATTGAATAAAAAATTGTAAATTTAAATGAGTTTAACTTGTATACATATTATGATTTTCAGTATTAGCGAAAATTGACTATTTTCTCAATATTAATATGTATTAGGTACTCCGAGATACAAACTACTCTATCAAAAAATATTTCATGAAAGGTAACTTCATAAAAGGGAGTCAAATACAAATTAACCTGCGACCAATTTTCAATAATTTTATTTTGATTTTGTGTGGAAATACTCATTTAATATAACGCTACTATAAAAAAACATGTCTGGAAATAAGTAATGCCAAAACTGGGAAGTTTCTGTAGATTGCTCCGAGTCGTATTTTACAACAGAGGTGCAATTTACAAAAATAGGAGAAAAATCAAAATCATCTGATGCTGAAATTTTGCATATGGACTGATGAATGTATTTATGAAAACTTTTTCAAATGAGTTTGTTCCATATTTTGAGAGAAATAACCTTACTTCGGAAGTTTTGGGAGAAAACCTTCGATATATATGCGATGCGAATCACGTGACTATATTTTTTTAAATAATTTTTCATCTAGGCTAATCACACTGTAGGCTGATCACACTGTATAAACAGTTTATGTCATTTGAATGTTGGCGTTGTAACTTCACTATAGTTATAGTTGTTAAGACTCACTTCACAACAACCTAATAAAAAATATTTTATACTTATCGGAAGTGAAAATATTTCGAAATCTAATGAATATATCAACAGAAATTATAAGTTTCATTAATTTAAAATATTTTTGATGGATATTCTCTGAGTCTCATACAAATATCTTGCATTTGAGTGCATGAAATAGGTATTCAATTTGAACGTGGAGCACTACCTGACGTACATGCATTTTCTAGATCAATGTCTCCCATTTTTTCCTCAGGAAAAATCTTTGTTAACTGTAACGTTAATCGTGTTCTATATCCTGGATCCATGACAACTCTCATATATTGAGTTAAAGATTCATGTCTAGCGCTCTTCAGCTTTCTTAAATCTTATGATTTCTAAGTTGTTTCAATCTTTCACAACATTCACAGATCATTCACGAAATTCCTTTTGGTTTCATAAATGCCCTAGACGAGACCTAACTGTGCACTAGAATATTGATCCACTCATTTCGTTGGGGGCTTGAATTATTATTCCTTGTAAATTGCAGGATGGTATACATTTCTGTCTGGAAAGTGTATTGACCAAACAAGTAGTTAAAATGTAATTTCTTGACTCACGCAGTATATTCTAACTTAAGTTTAATGTTCGGTTTCCAACCGAACATGTCTTTGAGATGACTAACATCATTTCTTCTTTCTCGGCTATTGATGTATTACTTATTTTCTTTTATTTTCGAACGAGCAAGTCTATGCACCATGATTTGTCATATGCGAATGCTTATTTCATCTTCGATCAGCTATTGAGGCGCGTATTTCACCATGGGTTCACCCACAATTGTGCTTAGCTTATACATCCTGTCTGGTTCCATGCCCCATGTCTTACCAAAGGCTGAGGTTGCACTGATGCAGTGCAGCCTCCCTTTTTCTTCTAGCCGTTTTAGATTTTGGTTTCAGGTATATGTATGAAATATAATCTGTTTAATTCTGTTT
The DNA here is from genome assembly GCA_015342085.1 of Leptinotarsa defecta. Lineage (NCBI taxonomy): Eukaryota > Metazoa > Arthropoda > Insecta > Coleoptera > Chrysomelidae > Leptinotarsa > Leptinotarsa defecta. The sequence goes on from WOGO01009037.1 coordinate 9,107, forward strand.
AATTCCATAGACTGGAATGAACACGTTGTATTCCAATTCTATATGATCATCAAGATCTAAAACAGTGGAGACAAAACCCTCACTACTCACTTGTTTTTCTCAGCACCTGGGTGATTTTTACAGTATTTTCAATATGAATGACTGCTATTGGTCTCATTGAATCCTATCCGATTGAAGGTGGCCTGTATATTTTAGGAATGTATCCGAGAGCCATGTATTTAGCTATGTATCCTCTGATATGAAAATAACTCATAGTTTGATATTAATTCAGCATTAGTGGATGGAAGCCGTTCGGTCCTGACGACTTAATTCCTCTATATCTACCACATTCTCTGCCATCTACCAATCACATGGACGCATTTATGAATGGCTTCAGTTCCAGGACTACATTCCCATGTGTCTGTTCACCGTCGTCACATGAGTCTCTCTTGAATTTCATCACAGTGTTGACCTAGGGACTTGACATAGTTTAAAATATGTTTCGTTAGTTATACAATACCGTCTTGTTTTTTTTTCAAACTGACTTAGAAGGTTTTGCTTTTACTTTCCGAAGATCGCCAGCTCTATATAAACCCAATATTCATTACCTACCAATTCCATCATCTATGTCACATTAGACATCGATAGTTTGCTGAATGCATATTGATCTGACATCTGGGTATTGGTCTATGTAGGTTTATTTCCCAGTAGGGCATTCTACTCACAAAATAATAGTTTTCCTTTGAAAAAAACCTTGATGTATATACACTGAGAGCATTACCTCTACAGAAATCCTTATCTAGTTTGGATAATTTCCAGTAAAAGTTATTTCAAACTATCTTGTAATTTCAAAAATATTGAAGCTGGTATGGGGGTACAAGTTGAAATCCACTAAACAGAACACAAAATCGTTTACTCACCTAATTGGATCCATTCTGGCGAAATATTTAATCTAATATCACAGCATTAAGGAAATGGTTCTGATTCGTTTTGGTAGATTCTGAAACAAATAAAGAATCTTTCAAAAATTGGGGTTTCACTTGCTACCCTGTTTATTGTTTATGAAACAAACACCTACAAGATAACCTACATTTCACGAGGTTGTCTTGACTAAGTTATATAATTAGAGTTCGTTACAGATTGAGAGAACATTTTTTTGGTGTGTTTGCAAAAAGCTGAGAACAATTAAAAAAATATAATAAATATAAATAGCACCGTGGAGTTTTGTTGAACAATTATTAAGACTGTGAAATTTTCACCAAATTTTGCACCGTAACCTATGAAGTATTAC
>WOGO01009038.1:0-10376 GCA_015342085.1 Leptinotarsa defecta
GGATCGTATTGAGTATATATATCAAAAGGGCTCCACGAAGTTTAAAATTGATAGGCCAATATACTATTTATCCCATTATTTATGCCAACGGAGATTGGGAAAAAATTTGTTTGTTAACAATTGAATACCTTTTTGAAAAATGGTGATAAAACATTTTTTTCTACGGGACTCGATTCATTCAAATGTTAAGAAGATACTAGATTTTTTTAGAATTTTTAAAATGACATCTTATGTTATAAAAAAATTGAACTTGTTGATTAGACTAATATAATATTTATTGATTATGAGATAACTTATTACGGAAAATGCACAGTGACACTCTAGTTGAGAGGCTACGTCACTTTTCCTGATATGATGGAGTACTATTAGACAAGTCAAGCATTGTAGTGGTAGTCCCGAAAATCTGAATTATCAACAGTTCATTTATTCTAGTACTTGTGTTATTGTTTGATATTATATGATCTTCTTCTTCTGTATCTTTTGTGTTCACTTCAAATTAAGTCAAAACGATTACCGAGGTCTTTCATCTTAACGAGCGATCCCTGGCACGTTAGAATCTGTGCTAGGTGCGATTTCTGTGACGTTCTGGGAAGTCAATAGCAATCTCAATAATTCTAGTGAAAATACTAATTACTATTACAGAACCTATATTAGGTTCAAGAAATTATTTCACAATAAAAAAATATTTCACACGAATGAAAAAACTTGTTTGAAGGTGGTTGACAATGATCGTGGTATATTTCATCAGTTCGGACTTCCATTGTCTAATATAATATAAATTGAATTGAAATCCCTGAATTTTTTTTCAGGGATTTCAAATCAATTTATTTTATATTAGACAATGGAAGTCCGAACTGAAGAAATAGTGAAAAAACTCTTGATAGAGCTGACAAATATTAATTTTTCAATAACTTATTATTGTGCAAAGCAGGTCGATTATTGAATTTTTTTTATCAATATTTTTGCAAAATATAATGAGGTTTTCAGTAAATTTTTTATGTTAGCAACATTTCTATATGAACCATTTCGAAAATTCCATATATTTTAAAGGAGTGAGGAACGATGGTATAATTGAAATGGATTCGGGCAGTGGGGGGAACGAAACTCCTAATTTGTAGAACTAAAATATGGGTATTTTGGCCCATTACCGTATCTTTGTGCTTCCAATATCAGAGAATCTTCTCATTTTCTTATTCTCATTTACTTTGGATTTCTGAAAATACATTTTCACAGATTATTCTTCTTTCTGTTTCTACCATTTTATCATTCATTAACAATAACAATAAATGACAGGTGACACATCCTGCTCCTGCGTCTTGATTTACGAGTATAATACTTCAAAGGGTTATTTCCTCCAATAGAAAATGTACCATTTCATTCTTAACCTCGAATCTGACGCTGTGATGAATATTTTTGAAATGTTTTTTTTACATTTGTGAATCTTTTTCTTTTCAGACCCAGTTCTGTATTATGCTGGCTTACCTCGTCTTCATCATTGCCATGGATTGCAAACTGCCAAAATCTCTAACATTCTTCTTCGTTGCAAATGTTGTAATTTTCCTTTACCTCTTCAGTGATTTTTACAGAAAGGCGTACAAAAAGAAAATGCCGGTACACAAGGATCTTGGAGACTCGAATGGTGTTTCCAATGGAATTGTGAAGTTCAAAGAACATTAGAATAATTAATTGAATTATATTTATTGTATAGTTGCGTTTTGTGGATTCAGCTGAAATAATATTCCCAGAATTGCTCGAGACGTAGTTGGCACACTTTTAGCTGAATCAACAAATTCTTTTGTGTGAATACCATATTGATTTCTCATCATGAATTCTGTTATGTTTTGTTATTCCTTATACTTACTGCAAGGAATATATATCTGTTTTGTGATATAGAGCCCTTGTTGACTTGTGATAATTATTGAGGAATTAGAGAAGATAGGTTCATCTGATTGTTGGTACATAAATATAAGAATTCTGTTATTTCCCCAATGAAACTTTTGTTTTCATTAGTTCATCCATTTTCAAGCAGTGAGGACATCTTTGAAAACCACTATTTTCATAGAATATTCTGAAGTATGGTACATAATTTATCTCTAAAGTAAATAAAAATGCGTTCTATATAATATTTTTCTGTCCACTAACCTTCATTCGAAATAAAATAGGGTATTCTAACAGGACCTGTTAAATTAGTTGTTAATCATTCAGTCTGTTTTGCCAAATCACCACGGACTAGTACAGTGTTCAACAACATGTGCAAATAATAATATTGTTTTGTCAAAATGGGTGTTTTTTTTTGGACAACGTACCGTGCTGCGCTCACCGACGGCTCATACATCTAAAGCTCCACGCTCCACCTGTTGTTAAAAAAAACAAATTTTTTCAACTACCTGTAACGAAGATATCGCTGGAAATCATAGCATATCTGATGAAGCAGGTTCACAGGAAAAGACCTTTTATGTTGGAATTCAAGTTAATAAACAGGTTTTTCGAAGATCAAAAGCTACAGCGCTTACGTAGTCCCTACTGTTATTAAAATATTCGATCACCATGAAAACATCGACTTCAGGTAAATTACCCGAATCAACTCTACTAAGTAGAAAAAAATTTCAAACAAAATTTGTCGCCAATATCGTTCTACAATTTTAATAATGAATGTTAACATTATTGGAGCTGTAGAAACTGCGATAATAGCTAAGAACTGATTTTTGTGATCCTTGACCTTGAATAACTTTCAGCACAGACACGACATTTCATGAGACTTCTGAGACAACTTCTAGAACACCGTAATGAAAGTGTATACAAGTTCACAGCTGATTATCCCTAATTCCGAGATGAAACCTCTAATATGACTGGACCATATAAGTGTGATTGAGTTCTAGCAAATGTTTGCTAAGGTCGCAAAAATGCATATATTTCATCACTGAAATTCCAACTTTGGTTGGAACACAAATTGATGATAAATATATCACCAAACAGATGCTTTTTAATCAAAAGTAAAACGTTATATTCATTATTTTAATATTTATATGCTACATATTGTAATTAAAAAATACAAGCATATTCTATGTATACCTACGCATTTCATGGAAGTAAAATTTTGCCTTTCTTCAAAAATTCATTTAATTTGTCAATGGACATTTTCTTGTTTTCTGCTATTAAAAAACATTCACCAGTATATTGTGTTGCCTAACGTATGATATTTTGTTGAACTTACTAAAGTCACTCATAGATGGAGACATGTACGTACTCTATTTTAGTAATGTGGTATGTATCATATTGAAATTTGAAAACAATTCACGAATTTGAAACTTGGATCTCAAAGTTGCCAGGGATTTCCGAAGGAAAATCATAATTCTAATTTCAAACACCTGAATTCATTATGATGTCGGTTCTGATTAAGTACAAACGATAACGCTGAAATATTTTTTAAATTACTTGTAGGTAGGTATATTCCATTTATGAAAAGAATTATTTGATATGAAACTCACTCTCATTATCATACTGATTTGAATGCATTTTTGAGTCACCCAAACGAACAAGAATCAGCTAAATCAATTGAGCTCACCGTTTGCAGCGAAAAACTTTGATAAAGTGTCATTGATCAAAATATGTTACCTATGTTATATGTGGGTAAATATTCGTTTTAAGAGCACCAGGCAATTTTCAAAAAAGTTTTGAGTGTACTTACGTATGTTAATGCGTAGATTACTAATCCGAAAGAAAAATGCGGCGGTCTCCCTTATTTACAAAGTTAGGGCGGTTCAGAAAAGGGCAACTGTTCAGCATTCTTTTTCACGAAATAAACTATTTAAAACCACAAGCATTTATCCACTATGTCACCTTTACACCTTATTTTTCCTTCTTTGACACGTTTCACTTCAACAATCAACATTTTTCCAATAAAAAAGTTAAAAAAATGTACGGAGATGCTTTTCGGTTATACATTTATCTCTGTATTTTATGTTTTTGAGGTTAATGTCATAGTTGGTACGACTGATGCAAGCGTTCGTTTTTAAATTAAGTTTTTTATAAGAAAAATGTTGATTGTTGAATTGAAACGTGTCAATTAAGGAGGAATAAGGTGTGAAGGTGACCTGGTGAATAAATGCTTGTGTTTTCAAATTGTTTATCTTGTGAAAAAAAGGCTGAAAAGTTGACCTATTTTGAACTTGGAAGAGCCGTAACTGTGTAAATAAGGTAGAGCACCGCTTTTTTCTTTCGGATTCGTATCTACGTATCAAAATACGTAAGTACAATCATACATTTTTTCAAAATTGCCGGGTGCCCCCAAAATGAATATGTAGCCTGTTCTGAAATGAAATGTACCTCCATAACATCAATGACTGGACTGACTGAGACTTCAAAATGCAACCTTCGTCCGCGCAGTCAGGTCGCATACTTCTGCGAAGTTATCTGCCGCAGTAGTAGACGAAACGTTTGGCACTCAATTTAGATTCTGCCAGGGCCTACCGGCTCGGATTTCATTTTCCAAATAACAAATAACTAAATATCTATCTACTTGTCTAAAAAAGTATTTGAAAACATTCTCAAAAAAACCTGCTAGAGGATTTCTTTTTCCGATAACTGTTTTTTGTAGTCCGATATTCAAATATGTTTACAGGCATTAAGTAATAACTCTGTTTGTAATTTTTGAATTTCTAGACACACTGATTTTTTTCTATTCGAATACCTTTAAAATAGTTACATAACATTGTTTAAATGAACTATCGGATACCAAAGAATACAAAGCCCATACAGCTCAGAAGTGGCCTTTTCGTGTCACTTACACTGACCACCAGAGGACAATGACAGTATGACGTCAGTATTTATTGTGAGTATCAACAAACCAATCCCCTTTTCAATTTAATTAAATTTTGGCGTACATCCCGACTTCTACATGATCCGGATGACTGGTTGTCAGCGACTGTTGGCAACAGTGACAACCCAATTCTGTTGATAGTACTGCTATTGCCCTCTAGTGGTCAGGGTAAGTACAATACTGCTTTCGCCATCTAGGGGTCAGGGTTTGTACTACACATTTCAGGTGACACAAAAATGCAACTTCTTACTTTATGGGCTCTGTGTTCTCTGTGGATAGCTATGCATTGTCTTATTCCTACCAATGGCGAGATGGCAGCACTATGAATCAAATTCACAGTTGCAAGCTTAATACTGTTGAAATATTGTGTGTTGTCAAATCAAGGAATCGAAATACCGTATCTCCTTGTACACTAACGACAATACAATATCAATAAGTATGAGAAAAGTTGAACATACGGCATATAGTTTGTCCCTTCATTCCAGTATATGTGTACTGTTTGTCTTATCGAAATGAGCTGAAGGAATCAAGATATTGAGAAATGTATAGTATAAAGTTTCAAGAACTCAATTCATTCAACATTTTGATACTATTTCGCAATAAACAGGAAACCAAATGGCAGAGTAACGCATCAAAATCATATGAATGTCATATATTACATATCGAATTCTGACCCTCTCCATTTTCAGTTAGAAAGTCCATCTTTCTATGAGGATATTCTTTAAATCTTAAAATTTCCTCAAATTATTTCGACCAAATATCATTTTTCTAAAACACAAATATTTTCTTTCAAATAGAATACTTCATGATATATAACATATGATCCGTCCCTTTTAGTCTTCGGAAGCAGTGAAACTTGGACAATCAGTCGTATTAGATATTGGACCACAAAATTCATGATATATTATAGACCTTCAGAAACGAAAACTTTGTCTTCTGAACAGACTTACTAAACAATTTTTGGTGGTGAACTGAACATATCCTTGCTCGGTACGATGAAGCAAATATTTTGTCCCAAGAGGTCTCAGCGTTTTCATTTTGACGAGACAATGATTTCTCACAAAAAATTGTTATAATTAAATGTAATCAGGCGACCATATACAATTGATTACAAATAAATTGAAAAGGGTATGTGTAAATCTTCCAATGGAAAGAAGAAAGCAATTCATTTTAAAATAAACTCCCAACAAAGTTGTGTAGATCATGCAAAGAAGAAAAAACCCTTCCAAAACAACTACTTGAAATGAATTACACGAAAGACAAAATACTTTCGAAACAAATACTTTTATATGAACAATAAATTAAACGAAAAATATTTTTTTCTATTCTTACTTCAAACATTCGTAATAGAATTGAATCAGATATCATTCACAGGATTGCTACACAATATAGTATATGGAAGAGGTAAAATTTCACTTACATGAAACACTGTCATCCTGAATGACGGGAATCGAGGTTTCTGAATGAGACGACGTGAAAATTTCATAGGGAACTTGATTACCTGAACTTGAAATTGTCCATTGATTGTAGGGGAGCGACAGCTGGTTAATAGAAAAACAAATTTTCTAACAGAGAATTACTTATGCTCCGAAAAGTTACGATTTAATCAACAATCGAATAATTTTCTATATTTTCTGTGTCTCTGCACACCATGTGAGTTTTATGGATGGAGATTCGTCGATATGATTCGAAAATGTTTCTCATGCTTTTTTTTCTCTACTATTCAATTTCATCCAGATCAATACTTCCAACGGATAACTGGTGAAAAACATGTAAAGAATCTGTTAATCGGGCTTACCCTCAAAAATCGAAACTTTTGCAAGCCGAGGATTGACGAGGCCTTACCTTTCAACAGGCGATTTCTAGCACGGTATATGCTATGAAAGTTTTTGTGAACAACAACTTCTTTTTGTATTTATATATACTATAACGTTTCCTAACTCTTTTCTTGAACTAGTGGGAATGACGAGCTCTCGATTTGAGGAAGCAAGGGTTGAGTCCGGTTTTTTATTTTTTATTTAAATTCAATTATAAGTGCTGAAAAGGGTTACCAAATTGAAAGCTCTCATTTGGACGCCATGTACAGAAGTTTCTAGAAATACCGTAGTACCCCTTTTAGACACTTGTACAGTAGACCAACTTAGTTACAGTGAGATGGGGGACACTTAAGGCATACCAATGAAACAAGAAATATGGTTAACTTGTTTTAATAAGGTTTCCATCCCCAACTTTGAAATTAATGAATAATCAAGAATATCAAATCAGTATTGAGTATAAATTGTAACTGTATGAAGAAATCGAAGTGTCAGTGTTCTGAAATTTTCTACTCCCTTTTCAATAATGGCTTCAATTGGAATGATAACAACATACAGGTCTAACTTCTGATCGAAATCCTGTTTCCAGACACCATCAAGGAAACTCAAGGTTTTTTTATACTTCTCCAAATAGACTTCTGGGTGTCTTGAGATCTCCAGCAGTAGCCACCTCGAACATCTGTTCAGCCAATTGTGTCCATTTGATCTAATTTATTCCTGTTTTTATTTCAACACGCTTTTATTAGCTTCACCTGTATGTATGTATGTATGTTTGTTTGTAACTCTCCTTGCTTGATCTATTCGCTGGCAGATGGCGATGTACGTAGTCTACTTAATGGCTGATTGAGCCCAAAGTTTACATAAAATGAATATAGTTTAAAAATACTAAAAAACACGCTTTTATAGCATACGAAACTAAAACATGAAAAATTAATATAGTTTGAGAAACTAAAAAAGACGCTTTTGAAGAACATCGAACTAAAAATTCATTTTTTTTAAATAAGCCTAAATCAATATTAGTATTTTTTGTTCGTTATTGTTTTAAGCTTGTCAAAACTTCAGTGTCGTATGGATTAGGAGTATTTAGGTTGCTTTGTGGTTGCACAAAACTTCATATTGGCCAAACGGGTAGAATTGTTTCCCGTATAATCAAAGAACACATCAGTAGTTTTTTGAATGTGAAGACCAGTTCCACATTTGCAACTGTCTTGTGATAGATGGACACAAGTTCAACCGCGACTATGAACGTTTAAATGAATTTTTTTTTTTGATCAGTTGGAGCCGCAGATTAATTTGAGCAGTGCTGTAGCGGAAGTCGTTTCTTCGATTATTCGCTCCATTTTTATATAAATTGAGTATAAATTCATGCAAAAGGTAATATTCGACGTAGTACGAATATAAGTTTACATAATTTTCTCCATTCATCTATAACGATACCTTCTCGAGTATGAACAGATATTCTGGGTTTTACAAGGTATATTGAAAAAATGAAGAGAATTTTCATTCTTCTAAAAAAAATATTTATTTATTCGTCAGTTTCTATTTCGTTTTTTTTTCAATACATTTCAACATGTAATTAAATGAATAGAAATGTGCACAGAGAAGATTATTCATTTTGAGTCGTCTATTAAAAAGTCTATGAGTGTCATGTCGAGAGATCGAGATGGCTAACGGCAGGATATATTTTATATAAAGTATATTTTCGACGTTTTTTGCGCTCTTCGAGGCGCGCCCGAGCGAGAAAGACTAATTATCGAAAATAACCAGCGATGAACATGAGAATAACAGTCAACAATAATAGGCATCTACTTTAGCTGCCAGTTCAGAGTTCACTTGAAACGTAAACGATCAAGGTCAACGTACTAGCGTTTTTGTTGTGAGAAAGCATCGTGCATTTGTACCTATGTTTGATGGTAACTGTAGGCACCGGAAAATAGCGTCGGTGTTATTCCAACTTAGAGTCGGCATTATCAAAAATCTCGATTCAAAGTTGTAAATTTATTGAAAATAATTTCTCTTGCGAAGTTATTCTCTGTTACTGAAAAGCCTGGCAAAATTAAGTCGTACATGTGTTTTTTTTCATAAAACATTGTAGATAGGAATGCATTCACTTTGTTTTTCATGTACCCTTCTTCCACAAGAATAAAAATTGAAAGGAGTCCAAGAATTGTTCCTTGTGGTATTACTGCTATTTTCTACATAGTAAATCCTATGTTTTTAGTAGTTTTCCACCAAGTGTGTAATGTCTCTAGAAATTGTTTTGAAATGCAGAATTGAGGTCTTTGAAAATTAGATTTTAATTTATGATTTTTTGGCTAGATTCTTTATTAAACATGTCTCCCGAGAAAAAAATTCTTGGGAAATGAAATGCACTAGAATTTCATTAAAATGACTATTTCATTAAAAACGTTTCTATATTTGGAAGTCAATACTAAAGTACCGTACAAGCTAATTTATTGATCGTTGATGATGTTTTTTTCCTGAAACGATTATACTCGTTCATGATATTAATTTTTTAAGGTGATATTTTCGCGCAGTAGAAAATATAATGAGGCCGTCGTTTGAACTGGTTGTTGAAAGTTGTTTAATGTATATTTTTAGGAGATCCGGAATAGCGGTGACAGCGATAATTTTCAGAGAATTCCTTCTGATGCACTGTATCGGACTAGATCGGTATTTTTGGGAGAGATGTTTTTGTTATAATATCATGTAGATTATGAGAGGAGAACGGAAACTAGTTTCTCAACCATTTTATTGTTTTTATTTACAACCAAAAAAGTTGCCTTGGCATCATCTATTCATGTATTCTTGTTACATAACACAATATAATGTAGTCAGAAAGGGACCAACTTCCACGTATTTATTGAGATACTCTGAATCCTAACAGGATATTTTTCACCTTCTAAAATTTCTCAAATCCTTCTTCAAGTAAATGCTACACTTCCTGTCAAGAAAAACGCCCTATGTAGTCCAGTCCGTGACTTTTTTCCGTATAATTTTGCCAAACTTGTTGAGTCTTTCGCGTAAAATCACCCGAAAAAAACTTTATATAATAAAGTTGCTTAGAAGTTTCCAGTTCACTAAATGGGGTTCGAGGCTAACACACAGATGACGCTACTAGTATTGAATTCATATGATTATTAATCAACCCTAACCTTCAAAAGACACGTGTACAAATTTCACAGCTGTTGGACTATTAGTTTGTGGGATAAAATATTTCGAGTGAAGACACTTTTGCTAGTTTGAAGGAAATGAATGAAAGCTACTAGTTGATAGTTGAGATATTTGAGGCTCTAAAGATACCAAAAAAACGTGTTTGACATATCATGCATGAATATTTGGGTATGCGAACCCTCTGTTCGAGCTCTAAATCGACCAAAAACAGCAACAAATTGATTTGTACGTTTAAAGGTAAGACCTCGTTAATCCTTAGCTCGCCCAGGTTTCGACTTCTCAGGGTTGTCGTTAGTAAGGGTGCGACAGCTGGTTAACGGAAAAACAGATTTTATAACAGATTTTTGTTAAATAGGATCATCAGCTCCGTATATGGGCCAGATTAGCACTTAGGCCACATGCGACTTATTGCACATCCTCCCGAGGAATTCTTCTCCTAGGTCATCGTCCATCCTGTCCTTTCCAGGAAGGTGGACAGGCGTCTGGGAGACATCTCCTTTATATCGGCAGGTGTAGGCCATGACTCGGTAACAGGTTATGCTTTATGCTACGAATGTAAGGCTTTGGAG
>WOGO01009039.1:0-10376 GCA_015342085.1 Leptinotarsa defecta
TAGAAATCTACAGGGTGGTCGAGTGTACCAATTTAATCGAAATTAAACGACCTCATGCATTTATTTTTATGATATTTAGTATGTTATAAAAATATCCTTTTCCGATGTGTGTATATGAAAATATAGTTTGCAACATAATTAAATCGCCATAACAAATCTGATGTTTCAATCAATTAATATTTGTTTTAGAGTTTTCGATTTCAGAATACTTAAGAAAAATTAAAATGGTCGTGTCCTCGTGTCTTTAAAACTTGAATAATATGATTGCTAGAGAAAGTTATGACTGATACATATTATTCAATGATTCATAAATGATTTTCAAGAGACAATTAGTTGAAATTTGACAATTAAACTTCCTACAAGTCCCAACAAAATCAGTGGTTTGTATATTATTCATCGCAAACTTATGATGAAACCTTCCAGACTCCTTTCTTTGTTTTTTTACCTATCATTAACTCAAATTTGTTTGATTATTATTAACATTTGGAGATAATTCTGATACTAACTGAAAATTACTGTTGCGTTTTATTGACCAGTATATTTTTGATAATTTTTTAAAGAAATTATGGATATTCTTTCTGAATTTAAAATGTTTGTGAAAATAAATTCCACTAACAGCATGTTATGACTCCCTGATTCATTTAATAATTCAGTTAAATTGGTTTCGAAAAAAATTTTTCAGATGGTTTTTTCGTGAAATAAAATAGTAGTGCCAAAACTCAAAATTCAAATTGTGCATTTTACGTTCCCCGTATTAAACTCCATATGGAAAGCGAATAGAACAGAAAATATAATCCGATTCAACTTCAGGGACACGAGTGTTTTTTTCTGTCTTTATGGTATTCTTTGATTCAGTTTCAAATACTTAAAACAGTAAAACCTTAACTACAAATTGAATAATCTTTTACTCTAATCTGAAGAACAATCTCAGACATGTATCAAGTAATTTCCAGTTAGCAAAAATTTGCAAAACACATCAAAAATGAAAAAGTGCGCAAAATGAATTACACTAATTCCGAAAACGAAAAGCCTCTCTACTCACCATACATTATCTTTATTAGGGTGTGGTTCACCAGAGGGAACTAAACACATTACGGTGATTATTCCACTGAAAGATATAATGTAATATTCTCTGAACCGTTATGGAAAAATCGAGAGAGGAGGAAGCGTTAATACAGGATTTTTTCCAGTGATGAAATGAATTCATCCATTTTTGCGTAAATTGAAATTTTCACAATTGTTTACGTTGTTTTGTAAGGAAATAGAGGATATTAATGTTTAATATTTCTCTATATTTTTTCTGTAATTCTCGTTTATTTTGAAGAGAAGCTCTCAATATAACACAAAGAACAGTAATTTATTGTGTGCTATTGATGTTTAGGACTGAAATGCTTGAATCGATGTAGTGTGTGAATTTTTGTTTCTTCAAGAAAGTTTAGCGCCTGAATGAATATGTTGGAGTCATGATTGCCCAATTTCTGAGATGAAATCGCAGTGAACACGGTGAATATACTTTGAGTATGCTCTGTAAATTCTAAGGAGTAGGCAATTTCCTGAGCAATAAAAAACAAATGGAGATACTCAGAATAGCTACATGAAAATAATCATGAAAAAAGATCAGAGATTTTCTACAAAAATCCTTTTGCTGATCAAAAACTTATCACAGCAAATGAATTGTATTTTTATCACAGTTTGATTCATGTAGTTAGGTAGGTAGGTCTAAAGTGAGTGGGTCTATTCGACCCTCCACCACAACCCATAAGGGTTTATTGTGGCTCACACTAATTCACACTCGGTCAAATAAACCCAGCTTCTTAACGAAGCCGATTAATTTGTATGGTGAGTGGTCTTTCAGGTCAGATGGTGAGAGTACGGATCTGCCGAACTCAAAGAACCTGATTCGGTCCCCATCGAGGTAGGCACAAAGTATATGCTCTGCAGTTTCATCGTTTTCCAGACAGAGGCGACATGAATTGTATTTTTATCACAGCTTGATTCATGTAACGAGCTCTACAAAAACATACTTACACACTCGCTTAAGAGGAGAATCAATCAATGCTGATCTCCAATTATAGGTCAGTTCTACCCATTCAACTCTTCACGTCACTACTCGAGAAACATCTGAATTAATAGCAGAATGCAAGACACGAGGATAAACCGAAGTTGACAAAAGTGAAACAAATTTATAGGTTAGGAATTCCAATTCATGATGAAAATTATGCAATTTACCATCTTCACATTCGAATGAAGATAATAAATAGTAAAAATTCGAATAGAATCGAGAAAATGAGAGGGATTCTGGAATTGTGGACAATTAATTTCAATGAATTATGAAGTTGGTACCCTAATTTCATCAAGCTCCCTTGACACTTTCTGAAACACGTACACATAAATTCATTGAAACATAAATTTTGGTAACCGATCAACACCTTCCATCTCTCAGAGAAATAAATCGCCAATTCGGAATAATGTGCTCGAAAATTGGTCTTAACTATGTCATAATAACGCGGTAAGTAGTTCTCAAAGGGTTTTGGCGATAACCTCAGAAGTTTCCACTTAAGTTAGATATATTCGAGGAATATATATCACGTTTATGTGTGCTGAAAACTGTATTGTTCCGAGAAAGATAATATATTCCTGAGGGTGGAGAATATGTGCATAACCGCTTTGATGATAAGATTGCTTAGCAGAATTTATGCGCAAGGAGCCTGTAATTGGAGGTCTGAAACTCTTTTGAGGCATACGAGGCTGGCATTGGAACATCAAGGAAAATTCGACATGTTGGTGTTCTAGAATGGAAAATCATTTGAAGGTCATTAAAACTGAATATTGAACGAAAATTTGTTAATTTTTTCTGTATGTAGTATCCTATCGGATCGTTGATTATGGAAATGAAATCATATGATAATCAGTCGCGAAAGTTGAATGAGTAAAACATGAAAAATATAGGATAAAAACGTATTTTGAATTTAGTATTAGCCTCATCACAATAAAGTGAAACTTCATTGTGATATTTTCACTCATTACTTTAGAAAACCGCTACATGTTTGATCTCAACATACCATCTTTAGGCGTGTTATTCCAAATTCTTAGCGCTTTTAATATACATTATCAATTTGAACTGTGATAACTCCTATTACCTAATGAAAGACTGATAATTCAGTATTCTAGGAAACAACTCATTCAATTGGACCCACTATCTAGGATATCTAAGTATCAACCTAACTTATTCATCTTGTTACCAATATCAACACTTGGAGCTTTGGAAGTAGATGGAGGTGAATCATTTGATGCTACAATGGTCATTCAGTTAACGTTCCTAGCTCTTGAATCTGTTGAAATAGAAAATACTCCACATCTTGTGTCAGAATACATATTCGTTAACTGATTATTTGAGATAGCATAAATTTATGTACGACTTGATCTCGGAACTTTATTTCAGTTTATTATAATTCAAAATATCTCAATCAGCGTTTTTAGATGATAAGTCAGCAAATACCGGAGAAAGCATATGTGAATTATTCTCTATGTAATTAGAGAGTATATACATTCATGATCTTTTTGCAAATGATTGTCCAACGAAGATCTTAGTCACTCTGTAAATATTCCTGAACAACAAATTTCAGATACCATTGACAGTGTGAACAAACGGAAGTTTTCCGGTCTGAAAGACATACCAGGGTTATCAATAAAATAATGGAAGGATAACTTGATTTCGTCCTATTTTTACATTTATAAATTAACTTCTATCATCATTTCACTACTCAAGGATGGTATATGTATTTCACGAAAAATGTTAGAATAAATTATACATGAAATTTTTTCAGGCTATGCGCAAAATAAGATAAAAGAACAAAAACATTGTTTTTCTCCATATCGATCCATGGATACTGATTCAATACAGTTAACGAATTATGTGTTGGAGAGTATGGATGAAATGAATGGATGGAAGTGAATCTGATTCATACACATTTCAGCACGGCTTTCGATGAAATAATTCATAATTGGATAATTGAAAGACTTGCGGAGATCAGCATAAATTAGCATCTTCTTGAGTAGATATTGCCATATACTACAGGAAGGCATCAAGTTGTGGAAGTTAACGGTTACCAGTGAGAACCTTTCGTGATTACACAGGTATACTAGAGGGGAGTCACTTGGGACCATTATTCTTTATGATTTATATCAACAATATTGTAGAAGAATTTGAAAATCCCAACTTTTCACCATGTGCGGACGACCCTGAGATTTATCGAATCATCAAAGAAATCCAGAACTGTGAGGGACTACAAAATGACCTTGATGCATTTGCAGAAATATTTAGCAAGTAATGGTAGCTCATACTCAAACCACGATGAATGCTTCGAAATGACTTTTACCAGAAATAAGAATATATTTGATTTCCGATACCAAATATAAAATCATATAAATGGAACAGTAAATGAAGTACGCAATTTAGGAGTAATAATGGATTCAAAAATGACTTTTAAGTCTCACTTAGAGAATATCGTTAATATGTGTACTCGTTTATTGGAATTCGTTACCAGAAATACAAGCATTCTAGAAAGGCGAAAAACTCTGTTGAATCTATATTACTTTGCATCTGTCGGTTAGAGTGCGCAATATACGATTTTTCAACAGAGAATTGAGAGTGTTCAAAATAAATTCGTAAAACAATTAGCCCTTCAAACAGACATTTTTATGATCAATGGAAATCTTCGTCTAGTTTTCAAAAAATATTCCCTCTCATCTTACATATATGAGAAAAACGTCACTCATATCAATTTTGTTGAAAATATTTTATAATCGTGTCCTTTGTACTTTGAATACACATTGCAGAGACTTGCGAAATCATTATCCCTTTGCTACCCTATTTAGAAAAACTATCTTTTATGCAGAATTGTCAGATCTTTCGATAGTTTTTATGACGATTTTGAAAAACTGAGGTTTATTGATGTTTGAAGTTGGGACCTACTAGGTGGAATAACTGAATAATAAATACTATTTATTGTTCATTCGTGATTTTCAGAAATTTTATTTTATTTTTCCAGAATATCTAAAATGGGGTTCAACAATGAAATATCATTCATTTACAAATATTAAATCTATGATAGATAAAAAATGTGCCAATTGTTGAATATTATTGCAACATTCTTGCAACAATATTCTGATTCTGTTAACAACTAGTTGTCTCGCAGTGAGAGCTGAGATTCAAGTTGAAATTTTAAGAATGAAGTCGAAATTTACCAGAAGCAAATGATGAAAAATATGTGGCCTTTATGCCCTCCCGTAGATTTTCGTTTCCAACAGAAACATTTTGTTATATTTTTCTTCGTTGAATATCCAACGTATTGTTACAGTCAATATGACTTCACCATTGTCAATACTGATATGGCAAATTCAAAAACAATTTTATTGCAGGAAAATAATAAAACTCTACGGGTGCCAACTTCTTCCTGCAGTAGTTTGTGTCCAAAACAATCAACGTGGTAGTTATTCAATTTCCAGCAAATAATGTATAATGGTAAAATTTTCATTCCCTTCAAAATGGAAAATTTCAAGTTCATAATGGAAAGCTGATGTTTTCTCACTATAATTGAAAAATTAATTTACCCGTTGTTGAAAATATCGATAGGATACCAAGCAACATTTCTTGTTTAATTAATGGTTTTCCATTAGTGGTCATGCAAAATTAATTGATTTTTTTCCGGCACACCGATTTTCCGATGAACTAGGGAAAGAAAACGTTCAACAAATGAACTTTAGAATCTATTCGGAAATAAAAGTGTAGAAACTTTGTGCTCATCGAATAATCTGGATTACATAGATGTTTTTGACGAAAATGATGAAATATTTGAAAAGATTCTGATAATTCTTGGAATCCTAATATTTTTACTTTGGTCAAGGTAGTTTGAAATAACCTGATTTCAACTTTCTTCAATGAACTTGCATTGAATTCATTGATGTACATATATATACACATCAGGATATCCATCATAAGAAAGCTGAAGTACTAGAGAGAAAAATACCTAAAATCATGTACCACAAAAAAATTACTATTTTTCTGATCAAATCTTCATTGAGTCAAAGCTACTCGATATCAGACAAATATACATGCGTACAACTCAGTCTTGTATATCTAAAAAATGAAATAACACTTCGACCAATTAGACACGATTGTAATACTCGCACTAAATCAAAGGGTGATGTACAAGTGAAGGCAACAAAAAAATCCATTGGTCAACACTCATACAGATACCATAGTGAGAAAATCTTTAACGTTTTAGTGGACATTTACAAATTATAAAATAAATACTATCAACCTACTGTTTTGAAAATTTGTTCCAAAATCTGTTTTTCCGTTAATCAGCTATAGCCCCCATACGAACGACAACTCTCAGAAGTTGAGAAACTTGTGCGAGCTAAGGACAAACGGGGTCTTACCTTTCAACGTGAGATTCCTGAAAAATATCTTCAGAAAGTATGAACCCAATATTAATAGGATAACGTTCATAACATTCTTATAAAAAAAATAAGAGAATAGTTATCCTAAGTTCAAAATATGTTATGCTTTCCTTTTATACTGTTGTACTTTGGATTTCTCACTCATATGTACCTATCAAAGTACCCTAATTCAATATTATATTTATATTCATAATTATCAATTATATACTTCTAAATATTTCATATATACAGTATGCTATATTACAAATGATTGTATTGTTTCTCAATTCAGCTCATTGATTATGAATTCCGTAATAGGAGTCCCACGCACAAGTACGGTTTTAGTGGGTTTCTCTGTCTTATAAACCTTATAACTAATAATGATGACCATAATTTAATGAAATTTTCCCAAAAAGAGTATGTTAACAGCTATGGATTTTGAATTCGACTAACTATCCTCCTGGTCATTTTCTGTCAGACATTGCATGGCATTGAATAAAAAATGGCAGGATGAATTCCACTAAAACCAATTTGGATGTGCGTGAAAGGGTTTCTGGATCTTGTATTTATGTATAAACTTATTCATAATCATTAAGTGAAAACTATCTACATCAAATATCATTGAAAAAACAAAAACTACTAAGGGGTAGTAGCTAGGCCACTAGCATATGAAAACACATTGTAGTACATAGTATACAAAGCAGGGGATTTCAAGGGGAAACAATAGAAAACCCGACATACACCGGTCATAACAACCATATTGAAGGAACGGCCAATACAACATAGCAACTTCATTCGTACCAGAACGTACAATAAGGTCCATGTTTCGGAATCCCAAGAATCGGATACCATTGGAATCCTAAAAAGTTTACGAAGTACCATGCCAGGACTGTGATAAGACTAACATCAACCAGACCAACAGACAAATCAACATACGCAAAAATGAACACAAATTAGCAGTGAAGCAAATTAACATAAAAGTAAAAGTAACTGTTAGGACATCGGACAGAAATAATAGGGAAATGGACAAGATATTACAAGACATAAAAGAAATGAGAAAAGGAATGAAGGAAGGTTTTGATAAAAGCAATATACAAACAAGAATGTTAAAAGAAGAACTGGAGAAGATTAATAGTCAACTCAAATAGATAAAACATGAGATACGAAATAAAAGCAGGAATTATAATAATTGTAAAGGATTTGAAATAAAAAAAATCTGAAAGGATCAAACATATAAATAGGACATGAAAGAAAAATACAGAAATAACTGAGAAATATGGCAAAACAGGAGATAGAGAAAGACAAAATAGTAAAGGTTGGCTACCAAAAAATAACGATTGATCATAGAACCTACAAATTTGAAAATATAAAAAGCTTCAATAACAAACAGCAAAGCTCAGAAAACTGAATGATAACGAAGGAAGGACCTCACAGACGACGATCCCTGCTGAGACTAAAGACATACGAATATACATAGGAAATAAAATAATGATAAAAACAAGTACAGAAAATTCAGAACCAAATATAATTCAAAACATGGAAAAGAGAAAGAAAGAATAATGGAAACAGTATTGAAACGAAATACAAACAAACGAGATACTTGTGAAATCGGCACTTGGAACATTAACAACATGGGTGTCAAAGAAATAGAACTAGAGGATGAATTTGAAATTAGTGGACTTGACATACTAGCAATCAATGAAAGTTAACGGATAGGAAAAGGTATAACAAAAACAAAACATAATCTTATATCTGAAAATAAGAGAGCAGCTCTAGGAGTTAGATGTTTAATCCACAATAAACTAGAAAGACAAATCATCAAATTGAAATCTTGGTCGGAGAGTATATTATCAATAGAACTGACAGAAAAGAAAACAAACACTGAAGAACCATTATAATAGTATATGGGCCTACTGAATACGACAAAGACGACAAAAAAAGATCAATTTTGGGACGACCTTTCACAAGCAACAGAAAATGCTGAAGGAAAAGTATATATTGCAGGTGATTTTAACAGTGGGGTAGGTACAAGAAATATACTTTACACTAACTGCATAGGGAGGGCACTATGGTTAAAGTGAGAAATAAAAATGGTAAGCGGAAATGCTAAAAAATATGGAACAAAAAGAAATTAACAAGATTTGGAAAGAAGAACAAATACCTCTCGACTGGCAAACCGCACTGGTCGTACCAATATAGCCTAATACTGCTAAGCGTTGCAATGAACATTATGGAACAGATTCTAGATAGACGAATAAGCACAAAAATAGAACCTACACTACATGAGTCACAAAGTGGACTCATGAAAGGGAGTATACAAGACCACAAATTTATAATAGAGCAAGTAGCACAAAAACTAAATCAAGGAGAAAGAATGATATATATAGCATTCTTAGACTCCGAAAAGGCATTTGACAAGGCACCTGGGAAAATAATATGGACGATACTCAAAGAGAGAAATGTAGAAGAAAAATCAATAAGAATAACACATAACATATATGAAAATAATTTCAACGTAGTGATTAGCAACAAAAAATCAGAAATCTTTACAACACATGAAGGATTAGGACAAGGAGGGGCACCGAGTCCAATACTTCCTATAATACTCATGGACGGAATAATAAAAAAATGTACAGCGATGAGTGAAAATCAAAATGTAGGATACAGAAAACTGCAAACAGCAGAAATATCTGAAGGAAGGATCATATCAGAGAGCGACGAAAAATTACAAAAAAAATTGGATATATGGAATGAAGTATTGAAGCATTACGGAATGACGATGAATGAAACAAAACGCAGGTAATGACAATAGGCGAAAATAGAAAAGAGACGCGGACTGAAATAGAAGGAACAAGGATAGAAAAGGTAACATCGTACAAATATTTTGGAGTTACATGAGAAGGGAACACAAGATGCAGATATCAACAACAGGATCGAGAAAACGTTGAAACTTTATTACGCCACGAATAAAACATATACAGGGTGTAACTGAATAAGTGTAAAACGTTCAAGAAGGTGATTCCTCATCGAAAAAAAGATAGGATCTATCATATGTAGAAACTTCATTGGAGCATCTTTTGTCAATATACAGCTCCTTGAAGGGAGTACATAAAATTTGTATGGCAATTTTTTTCACAAGCACTGAAAAAGTTACAATATTGAAATTAACCTGACGTTCTGTGCTACCAAAAAGACACTTAGCCAGTAATTTATTTGGTTTACCCCATGGTTGTATTTCCAATGTAACTTTTAGTCTTATTATTTGTTTACCATTTGAAAATTTATTTCCGATAGCCTGTTTCATTCTAAACAAAAAATGTCTCGTGGGTTTTTTGCCCAAAATAAACTAGTTTGCAGCAAAAAATTATTTCACGAACAACTACATGGATACATCGTCATAAATGCGAACTGAATGTATTGTTATTTTGTAGTTAGTACCTGCATTGAACGATTGAAGGGTAATAAACAAACCTAATTTATTAATAACAAAACACACAACATGTGACATGTGACAGACATTACGCATGCGTCTAGACGTCGATGCATTGAGACACGTATTCGGTAAAATATTACTGGAGTCTTTCTGATTACCCTGCATGCCTCGATGATGCGGTTTCTTAAGTCCTCTATATCGCGAACAGGAGTACGATAAACTAAATGCTGTAAATGGCCCCAAATAGAGAAATCGAGAGGATTGAGATTCGATGATCGAGCGGGCCAGTTCTGTGGTCCTCCTCGAACTATCCACTGATTTCCATATATTTTAGTTAAATGCTGACGTGCTATTTGACTAAAATGGGCGGGAGCCCCCTCATGCATAAAAACATATCCCTTCTGACGCCCAAAGGAACTTCCTCCAGCAGTATTGGAAGCACTTCTCTTGAAAATTGAACATATGCCTCACCATTGAATCAAGGAGGTAGAAAATGAGG